>SKCR01043911.1:0-34192 GCA_019454045.1 Zanthoxylum bungeanum
TTTCTGCCTGCGCCTTTTTGAAAACCCTAACAATAAAACCACCGTATTTGAAATGAGATGGATTTGTAGTGGTTTATATAGAGATGATACTAAATATTTTAGTCTCCAACAGTAATAAATACAAATGCAATGTTCAGATTCTATAATTAGGGGTATTTTGGAACTCTCCCCTTAAAATCAGTAATAAAAACTCACTGCGTTTGAATTTGGATGGGAAATTATATATTTTCGTAACATTAGAGGGAGGATTGAACATATTCAAACTTTTGGTGTTAGATTGCACATTGACAAATCATTGGGTGAAAAAATGATAATATCCCCTAAAATAATTATGTAGCCGTTGTTTTCACAGTTAAATTTAGAGGAAACGTCCTGTGGGCTGTGGTTTCTTATTTTTTTCATAATTGCCCCATTAGTTCCTTAGTTTTTTCATAATTACTAATCAAGTCCTTATTATTCTAAAAGTTTGAACATATTCAAACTTTTGGTGTTAGACTGCACATTGACAAATTATTGGGTGGAAAAATGATAATATCCCCTAAAATAATTATGTAGCCGTTGTTTTCACAGTTAAATTTAGAAGAAACGTCCTGTGGGCTGTGGTTTCTTATTTTTTTCATAATTGCCCCATTAGTTCCTTAGTTTTTTCATAATTACTAATCAAGTCCTTATTATTCTAACAGTAAAGGATCAATATTGTATTATGTACTATTACTATTATAACAGTAGCATGGATGAAAATTAGGACATCTCATCCCGTCTCGGCCTTGTCCTGTCCCAATTACGATTTGAATAAAAAATTATTTGTATCTTGGTCAATTTTTTGAATCGCAACAAAAAAAATTATCATGAATTACGGCAAAAATTTTTATTCTAAAGAATTTTTCGTCTCAATCCCGTAACATTCTATACGAGATCCTAAAACCCTATTGGTATTCTGGTTTTTTTGCCAACCATCAACGGTATGGACCTAATTATGAGTAATTATGAAAAAGTTAGGTACCTAATAAATAATTATGAAAAAATTGAGGACCTAGAAGTCATTACCCCTAATATTTAAATGGTTCATTGAGATTAAATTATAAATTTCAACTTAATCTTCTTATTTAGCTATTTTTATCTAACATAACAAAATCCAGAAAATAGACTCTCTTATTCATTAAACTCCTTTCAATAGTCTAATAGGGTCGCTCAAAGCCACTAACTCTTACCTTCTTTAAATATTCATAGAGATCGATTTATTTCAAAAGAAATCTCTCTAGAATGTTATCGTATTCCCAATCCATTATTGCATTTTGGTGTAAGTTTTGTATTAAATTAATGTAATTTTTTCCGTAAATATTATTTTCATCTCCAATTCATTACACCATATTTTTCAACAATTAATATTTCACCCCTTATTTAGCATAATATTATAATAAAGAATTATATTTAATTTTTTTTTATCAACAATTAATATTTCACCCATTAATTAACACACTATAAGAAAATATTGGATTACCAACCGATATTACCGACCGAAATTATTTTGTCGGTAAAAATAAGTAAATACCGATCGAATATCGACCTTTTAAAGATTAAGAAAAATTTTGACCCAATACCGACCGATATATTTCCGACGGACTAATCCGTCAGTATTCAGTCGAAAAAACATGCGATGTGCACAAACTTGGCGTCAAGCTTTTACTGACGTCTTACCGATCGCATTTTTAGTCGGTAAACAAAATCATTTTACCGACCGAATAGATAGGTCGGTATTATGTCAATTTTACCGAGCGAGTACATATCGAACGGTAAGTGTGAATTAATTTTAATAAAAATTATTAAAAATGGATAAATAACGACTGACTATATATCGACTAAAATGTAGGTCGGTAATTAACGATCGATCATAAGTCAGTTGGTAATATTAGGCGTCTAACAATAATTGAACGCTAAGATATGACGCCAAAACGATTATTTTACCAACCGATATGAAATTCGGTCGGTAAATTACCAGAATATAAAAAATAAATTTTCTCATTCCCCTGCTTAATTACTCACTGTCTTCTCTATTTCCATATTTCTGCTCACTTCTGCTTCAGTCTTGCTAAGTTTTTTTTTTCTTACTACCATATTAATTAACAAATGTATATTATGTACAAATCAAATTGATTATGAACTTTTATATTTAGGGATTTTGTTTGGGTGTGGTTGTATTCATTTAATCAGGAACTTGTATTATGAGTGTGTTGATGATTATTTTGAAATATATATTTTAATTTGATATGTTTATTTCTGTAACAGGGTGAATTGGAAATTTTCTTCTATTTTAGTTATAACATAACGAAAATGAATTCAAATAAAGAGTGGATGTTTGCGAGGCTTAATAATGATGGCACACTTTACATGGATTTTGTGAACAGGATACTAGAATTTATTAAATATGCTAGTGGTCAGTCGACATATATACAAGGCAGTAAGATAAAGTGTCTTTGCAAAGTGTGTCATCTTCAGAAGTTTAGAGAAATTGAGGAAGTTAAGTTACATCTGATGAAAAAGTGATTTGTTTCAGATTATTATGTATGGGATCGGCATGGGGAAACTCTTACAAGTAGTGCGTCCGAGTAGTTCACATACAACATGTCAACAGTAGTGCTGCATCTCCTGATCATTCTTGCTCATCTTTTCTCCATTTTATGCATATATCTAATGTAGTGTCTCTGCTTCTTACAGTAGAAGTATTTTTTCTTCTTTATATTTTCCTTGGCATTTTCTTGATTCTTTGTTGGTTTCTTTTATTGTTTCTTTGGTTTTTGATCCACTCTTTTCTCAAGCTTTGCCTTAGCAGTTAGCCCCTCACCATTGCTCAAATCTTTACTATCAGCCATCCTCTTAGGTTCCTTGGAATTCAATTTGGACTCAATTTGGACTTCACATCCTCCATTGTCATTGAGTCCATTCCATAGAGCATAGTATCAATAAAATTCTCATATGAGTCAGGTAAATGATGAGCGAAAAATATATCAATATTTACCGTCCATTTTACTTAATATTTTGTATAGTTTCTCGAGTTTTATAAACATTTTGATGTGTTTTAGTTTATTTTGCAGATAAAATAAAATCGAGACTTAATGGAATCAATCAGGATGAAATGTGGAACATATAACAAAAACTGGACTTGACATTTTGATTTTGGAGATTAGAAACTTGAAATGGCATTCTAACGAAGTATAATTTCGGAAATTCAAACTTTGCGCAATTGTCGTATTTTGGCCATAACATTTTACTCCGATATCGGATTAAGGTTATTCAGGTTCCAAATTAAAGAAGACTCAAAGATCTACAACTTTGAAGTTCATAATAATTTCAAATTCTAAAGTTTCCATGACCGAAATTGATAAAACATCTGGAAGTGTGTTATGTGTAATTATTAAAGTCATTTTCAAAATAAAAAAAAAATGATAAAAAAAATGAAAATTGTCAAACTTCCACCAAAATTGCTATTGATGTACAAAAAATGAGAACTAACCATGAAAGTGCAGGACCGAGAAGTTACATTCAATGTTTTAAAAGCTATGAAATTACCGAATGATGAAAAGGAGGAGAAATGTTTCAGAATTGATGTTTTAGATAGTATCATCCAGGATACTGATGCAATGCAACTTTCCACGAATAAACTTGAAGTTTTCATCACAAACATGATTGACAGCGAGCTAGATGATGATATTCTGGAATGTATCAACTATCTTGACAGACCATTTCGCTTCAAATCGACACCACATGTGGAAAGTTTGGAATTATCGAAAAAAGCGAATCAAGCCCTCGATTAAAGAACCACCGCAGCTGGAACTAAAGCTACTTTTGAGCCATCTCAGGTATATATTTTTAGGAAACTCTTCTGATTTACCTGTGATTATTTCTTCGTCGCTAACATTGGAGCATGAAGATAAGTTGCTGAGAGTGTTACGAGAACACAAGAAAGCCATTGGGTCGACTATAACAGACATTCGAGGCATTAGTCCATCATTTTACATGCACAAAATTCTAATAAACGACGACTACAAAGCCACAGTGGAGCATCAATGGGGACAAAATCCAATCATATAGGAGGTCGTGAAGAAAGAAATTATTAAATGGTTGGATACCGGCATCATCTACCCCATCTCTGACAGCACGTGGGTGAGTGCTATGTAATGTATGCCAAAGAAATGAGGAATAATTGTAGTCATAAATGAAAAGAACGAGCAGATTACAAGAACGATGACTGGATGGACAGTATGCATGGACTACATAAAGCTGAACAAAGCAACAAGGAAAGATCATTTCTCGTTACCATTCATTGACCAGATGCTAGACATATTAGCGGGATATGAGTTCTATTATTTTCTGGACGGATACTCGGGGTACAATCAGATTTCCATCGCCCCAGAAGATCAGGAGAAAACCACTTTTACATGTCCGTATGGTACTTTTACTTTCCGCAGAATGCCATTTGGACTATGTAATGCTCCTACTACATTTCAACGTTGCATGATGGCCATCTTCTCAGACATGCTGGAACAAAGTATGAAGGTTTTCGTGGATGATTTTTCTATGTTTGGAGACGCATTCGACCACTGCTTGCAAAATTTGGAAAAGGTGTTACAAAGATGTGAAGATACCAACCTGGTACTAAACTGGGAGAAATTCCACTTCATGGTGCATGAAGGCATCGTCCTGGGATATCAGATCTCACAAAAGGGAATCGAGGTTGACAAAGCAAAGATCGAGACACTAGAAAAATTACCTCCACCATCAATTGTCAAAGGGATTCACAGTTTTCTCGGACATGCAGTCTTTTACAGGAGATTTATCAAAGACTTCTCCAAGATTGCTAAACCTCTGTACAATCTGCTGGAGAAAGACATGCCTTTCAACTTCACCAAAGAATGCCACGAAGCTTTTGAGATCTTGAAACAAAAGCTGGTCTCTGCCCCCATCATAGTAGCACCGGACTAGACCCTTCCATTTGAGGTGATGTGCGATGCTAGTGATTTTGCTATAGGTGAAGTTTTGGGACAACGCAAAGTAAAAATTTTCCATACCATTTACTACTCCAGCATAACTTTGAATGAAGCTCAACTCAACTACACAACAACTGAAAAAGAGTTGCTCGCAGTTGTGTTTGCTTTTGATAAATTTCGCTCCTATCTGTTGGGTCCCAAAGTGGTGGTCTACACAGATCATTCAACAATCAAATACCTGATCGCCAAGAAAGATGCGAAACCTAGATTGATCATTGGGTGCTTCTGTTGCAAGAATTTGACGTGGAGATCTGAGACGGGAAAGAGATCGAAAAATAAGTGGCAGATCACTTATCGAGGCTCGAGAATGAAGAAGCAGCTGGCAATGAACTGAAAATCAAAGAAACATTTCCAGATGGACAATTGTTTTCTATGAAACAGCATAATTTTCTTTGGTATGTTGACTATGTAAACTACATAGTATCGAGAAAATGGCTGTTGGAATGGACACATTAGCAACGAAAAAAGTTCTTCAAACAAGTCAAGCATTATGTCAGGGATGAGACGTACTTGTTCAAACGATGTGCTGATCAATTACTGAGACGTTGTGATCCACAAGAAGAGGTCAATAGTGTCTTGCAGAACTTTCATTCATTACCATACGGCGGACACTTCATCGGAAATAAAGCTGCAGACAAAGTCCTACAATCAGGTTTATTCTGGCCCACTCTGTTTAAATATGCTTACTTATTTGCTCTTCAATGTGACATGTGCCAGAGAACGGGAAATATTTCAAGGAGAAATGAAGGACCTCTTCAAAGCATTCTGGAAGTGGAGATATTTGATGTATGAGGGATTGATTTTATGGGACCTTTTGTTCCATCATTCAGAAACCTGTACATACTAGTTGTAGTGGACTAACGTCTCCAAATGGGTTGAAGCAATAGCACTGTCATCAAATGATTCAAAAGTGGTGATAAAATTCCTTAAAAAGAATATTTTCACTCGTTTCGGAACACCTCGGGCAATTATCAGTGATGGTGGCACATATTTCTGCAACAGATACTTCGATGCACTCTTATCCAAATACAGAGTTACTCATAAATTTGCTACTGCCTACCATCCACAGTCAAATGTACAGGTTGAAGTTTCAAATAGGGAGATCAAAAGAATTTTGGAGAGAACCGTTGGATCAACAAGGAATGATTGGTCTACAAAACTAGATGACGCACTATGGGCCTACCGGACAACTTACAAAACACCCATCGGTATGTCCCCATATCGAATGGTGTTTGGGAAAGTGTCCCATCTGACAGTGGAGCTTGAACACAAAGCGTACTGGGCACTGAAGAAGTTAAATCTTGATCCACAAGCAGTAGGAGAAAAACGGCTCCACCAACTCAACGAATTGGAGGAAATTCACCTACAGGCTTATGAGAATGCCAGATTATACAAAGAAAATACCAAGAAATGGCATGATCGAAAAATAGTGCGCAAACAACTGGAACCAAGGCAGCATGTGTTTTTATACAATTCAAAATTGAAACTTTTCCCTAGAAAACTAAAGTCAAGGTGGTCAGGTCCATTTGTGATTACTCAGGTTTTACCATATGGAGCTGTTGAATTACTTGATCCCAACACCAACGATACATTCAAAGTTAACAGCCAGCGTGTCAAGCAATACTGGGGAGAATCATTTGAGCAACAAAAAGAAAGTGTAACACTTTCAGATCCAGCCTAACGTTCGGGCAGTCATGTCTAGCTGACGACGTTAAACTTAGCGCTAGCAGAGATGCAACCCATGCAAATTGTGTATATATTCATATTTGGTGTGTTTTAATTTTTATGTGTTTAATTTTTGTAGGTAAAGTCACATTTCATGATGAAAGACGTTCTCGCAAATCTTCACAAGTAATTTCCTTTTCTCCCTCAAAACTCTCTGATGAAAGTCTACAAAGGTCGCTTGGAATGAATGAGACTTCTGATGATCAAAGGTATTCCTAATGACATTCGTTGGATTATTGAAGCATGTGTCTGATTGGCAGGTGAGTCCTCTGACTATTTTGTGTCATATCTGTCTAGTTTAGGAAGAAACACCTATGCTAAAAAGAGAAGAGCTAAAAGGCTAGGTGTTTGCTATAAATATGCACGCATAATATGTAATACTCATTGTCGTTCGTTAGGAATGGTGTCTGATAACCGTGAAGATAAAATTAAATTCATTAGGGATGGCTTGAGTAATGAGTCTTTGGATGACATATCATTGACTCTTGAGACGCATCCTAGTGGATATGTGCATCACGCAATTCACATGTTATATACATAATTTCGAAAAGAAAGACAACAATTAAGTCTCGAGTATCTGACTTTAAAAGACCTATCTTCCAATTTATAAGAAAATTGGATATAAAGCTTGTCCCTGACGCATAGACGTCATTCAAGCCGTTACTTCCTGTAAATATTATTTTCTCTTTGTATTTATCTAATAATTATGATTTTTTTTGTTATTTTTTTTTATTTTCTCCGACAGGATCCAGACTTTTTGACTTTCATGATATATTTTACTGTTTAGCTAATAATTGTCATTTAGTAGGTATTAGTTCTATTATTACTCACCCTTTTTTCAGGTTCTAAACATAAAAAAATGGAAGCAACTTCAAGAAGACGAGTTGTAAACATTTGTGTGTTTTGCGGTACTAGTGCTGGTTCTAAACCCGAATTCGTTGCGGCAGCATATGAATTAGGTAGAGTCATAGCTGAAAGGAATATGTACTTAATATATGGTGGTGGCAATCTTGGACTAATTGGGATTGTTTCAAGGGCTGTACAGGAAGGAGGTAGTCAAGTTCCGGGAATCATCCCAAAACCTTTGGTAGAGGCGAATCTTATAGGACCATCAAACAGAGAGGAACTTATCGTACCAGGTATGTCTGAACGACTGGTAAAAATGATTAACCGTGCTGATGCTTTTATTGCTTTGCTAGGTGGCTTGGGTATGATGGAGGAAATTTTTACATTACTATCTTGGGCGAACTTGAACATACCTTCGAAATTGATTGGACTGTTTAACGCTGATGGATTTTATGATTTTCTTTGTGTGTTTCTTGATGATTCCCAGAGAAATTGGTTCATATCAAAACCTGTAAAAGAAATCATCTTCACCATCAGAACTGCCAATGATTTAATTGACCAAATTTTAGCATTTGAACCACAAATTGACCCTATCATTTCCATGATAAACTGGTATGATAATGATCATGGTAAGAAGCGTCAGATAAATCTCGATCTTAACCTTTAATTTTCTTTTTAAATGTAGAATTTCACCTAACCAGATACTGTTTTTAAACTCTTCTTCTACTTTTTAAGACATTGAGGACAATGTCTCATTTAGTTTGGGGGAGGGGAATAGTTGATTAGTATCTTGTTTTTATTTTTCGATTTTTAGACAAAAAAATTTCAAAAAAATTAAAAAAATTTTAGAAAAATTAAAAATATTTTGTTTTTTTAACTTGACTAATCATGTGAAATTGGTGTGAGATATATGTGTAAGGAATGTCCACTCCTAAGACGTATCTCAACATATTTCGTAACAAGTTAATTTTTGTTTATTTCCTTTTGAATTATTTAATTTGTGAATTCTCCATAATACTGACTAACTTGGATCTTCATATGCTCAGTTGACAGATATTATCAACATGCATGGTAACATACGACCATGAGTTGTAAGTGAAAAGTTTATAATATTCAGTGCTCTAGTTTAATTGGAGGAAACATCTAAAAAAGCAATGGAAAAAAAAGCACATCTGAGATCCGAGTAATTAAGTCCGTAGAGGTATTTTAACACCTAGTGCCCTAAAGACAACTGGCTTGGGAGTCACTGGCCCAAAGCTCGCTACATGGATTGAAAATGTTGTAAAAAAAAAAGATATCTGAAATCCGAGTAATTAAGTATGTAAGGGTGTCTTAACACCTAGTTCCCTAAAGCCAACTGGCTTGATAGTCACTGGCCTAAAGCTCGCTAGATGGATTGGAGATGTTGTTAAAAAAAAGATATATGAAATTCGAGTAATTAAGTATGTAAGGGTGTCTGAATACCTAGTGCCCTAAAGCCAACTGGCTTAGGAGTCACTGGCTCAAAGCTAGCTACATGGATTGAAGATGTTATAAATAAAAAAATCCATTGCCAAAAAAATGAGTGAATTCTGATATAACTTTACGACAAAAATATTACTCTCTTTTCAACTACACTTATGAATATTGTGGGCACAATGATTTGATTAATACCTTGTTGGTTGTGTATATGAAGAATGGTAAAAATAATCGGAGAATTTACTTATTTGTTAATTTAGAAAGAAAAAAAACAACTATTAACTTGGATAAGATGTTTCACTTGATATTCACTAACTTTTTTATTCTATTTTCTCTTGTCTTTTTGCTTTTGTATGCATTAGATTGACGTTTGTGGGTATCTTCATTGTAAGCCCTCACGAGACTACAACTCGTCCACTAGGGACACCTAGGGGTTTAAAGGGTTGTTGCATACGCTAAATGCAACCGTAATCCCCAAGAAAGTTGCTTAGTTAATTTTAATTATTTATTGCATTTTATTTTATTGTTTTGCTCGAGAACTAGCAAAATGTTAGGTTTGGGGGTGTGATGAGCGAAAAATATATCAATATTTACTGTCCATTTTACTTAATATTTTGTATAGTTTGTCGAGTTTTATGAATGTTTTGATGTGTTTTAGTTTATTTTGCAGATAAAATAAAATCGGGACTTAATGGAATCAATCAGGACGAAATGTGGAACAAATAAGGGTAAAAACTGGACTTGACATTTTGATTTTGGAGATTGGAAACTTGAAATGACGTTCTAACGAAGTACAATTTCGGAAATTCTAACTTTGCGCAATTGTCTTATTTTGGCCATAACTTCTTACTCCGATATCGGATTGAGGTGATTCAAGTTCCAGATTAATAAAGACTCAAAGATCGACAACTTTGAAGTTCATAATAATTTCAAATTCTGAAGTTTCTACGATCGAAATTGATAAAACATCTGTAAGTGTGTTATGTGTAATTATTAAAGTCATTTTCAAAACAAAAAATAATAATAATATAATAAGAAATGAAAATTATCAAACTTCCACCAAACCTGCTTGCATGTTTGGTGGCGGATTTGGTTCCATGTTTGGTGCCATGTTTGGTGCCATATTTGGTGGAGAAATTGATAGAAGCTTTTAGATTTGCCTATAAATACCAAGCTAAACTTTGTAAATTTTCCATGCTTTCTTTGAAGGAATTTCTCCATGAAGACATAAAGGAAAGTGTATTGTATATTTATTTAAGTTTTCTTGTATTTTCTTTTTATTTAATTAATAAAATTTTGTGTGTTTTCATTTACAGCATGAGCAGATAATCTCATGCTGTTGGGGTGACAATGTAATATTTTTAATATAATAAATTAGATTAATCTCCCTTATTTTAATTAAAATTTGGATTAATTAGTTACCGCCTATATGGCCAGTTTATGTGACAACCTTATTTACCGCCTATATGGTCGGTTTTATATTCCAGACATAGTTTCTGCCTATATGGTCGGTTTAGGTAATAACCTTGTTACCGCCTATATGGTCGGTTGGACTTAATTGAGACAAATGGAATTTCCGCCTTTATGGTTTGGTTAAATATAATTAATTAATCGGTAAAAATTGACAATAAGTGAGATTTCTAATTTTGAAATATTAAAAGTGGATCATTTAACCTCAGCATTTTATTTCATTATTGTAATTTTACTTTTATTTATTTTCAAGTTATTTTTTTATGATGTTTTGTTTAATTAAGTTTTTAGTAATCCTAGGTATGTGTCGTAGCTAAATACATAATCTGGGGGTGTCATGCTAAAATGTGTTGTGCCGCGTGTCAAAATCTGAGAAGTCTGCTAACATGTGCCAGATGCTAACGTGCGCCTACCACATGTCAATATCAGAGGAGATCTGCTAATGTGCATCGTGCCACGTGTCATCATCTTATGGTGCCGACAATCGCCATCGCCACATGACATCCACGTTTCGTCCACGTAGGCATCCACATCAGCCACATGCCAAGTCAGTGTGCCACGTTTCAGCCACGTCATCATCAGCCAATTATCGCGTGTCACAGTCATATGGTGCCGACAATCCACATCGCCACGTGTTGTCACGTCATCGCCACATCAGCACAATCATTCAGCTCCCAACCGTCTTGCCACGTGTCAGCCGATCCGGAAAATGAGCCGTATTTGGCGCCGGAAAACACGGCGCGTCGCTATGCGAAAGGAGTGTGCGTCGCGACGCGCAGAGCCTATCAACGCCTATAAATTCAGCTCGAAATTTCAGTTTCAAATGTATCTTCCTCTCGAAATTCTCTGATGTAAATAAAGAGATTGTATCTAGTTTGTTTTATTTTCAGTTTTGTAATTAATTTTAGTTACTTTTTGTAATAGTAATATATTTTCTTTACTTTTTCAGTTTTTTTACTATTCAGCAATGAGGAGGTAACTTCCCCCTGCTATGGTGAAAGGTAAAACTTTTATTACTGCTATATAGAATAATCTAACTTAATTATAATACATTAACTATTTAAAATTTAACTTAACAAGGATACCGTTATATTGGTCGGTTGGTAATTATTATAAACTGGTTTTTAACCTGACTAAGTATGGATACCGCCTGGTTGGTCGGTTGGTAATTACCGCCTATATGGTTGGTTTATGGATAAATAGTGATACCGCTTTTATGGTAGGTTGGACTTAATCTGACTCAATTAGGATACCGCTTATATGGCTGGTTGGTAATATCACACAAGTTAATATATTATATTAAGGGAGATATCTATAATACTAGTAGTAATAAAAGTGAATCCTCTAACCCTAACATTTTCTTTTATTGTAATTTTCTTTATTTACTTTCTAGCATTTTACTCTTCGGCATTTTATTGTATTTCTTTTATTTTACTTTTAAGCTTTTATTAGTTATGTGTCATAGCTAAGCCCATTATCTGAGGTTGTGATGAATTCCAATATCACCGGTTAATAAGGGGTTATTTTACGGTTTGGGTAATATAAAGGTTTATTTATTGAGCCTTAGTCTTAATGCTTCTTTTTAACTGGCCATTAATAAGATTGAACCGGTAAACTTAAAATGAAGTTGGAAAATGGATTTTAGGTTTAAGACCCTAGACTTAATAACCTACGATCTTACTTGAGGATAGATAACCCTTTTAATAGATTTCCTTACAGGATAGGAATATACTTGTCGGGTGGGGGTAACCATAATTGGAATTTAATCTTAATGAATTCAGGTAACTTGGTTTATATAGGAATATGATTAATTGGGTTACATTTGGTATTTGTATTTGACCATCGGAAGAGGCTTTTACATATTTTTGTTCCAGGTTAATAACTAATATATTGCACAAACGTGAAATAACCACTTCATCTCTTAAAAATATGGAAGAATTCACAACCCTAGATAGTTTTATAAATTTGAATTTTCATCAACCTACTTTCGCACCATTTTCATTTACTTGTTTTAATTTTAAAGTCATCATCCAATCAAAACAATCAATTTGTTAGGTACTCGTAATTATTTGTTTTATAAATTAATAGTTTAGGTATTAAGTCCTCGTGTGATCGATACTTTTTATACTACTTGAACGATACGTGCGCTTGCGTTATACACGTGTGAAAACACCGGTCACCTGTCGGGCGGGGGTAGCCACAATTGGAGCTTATTCTTAATTAATTCAGGTAACTTGGTTAACATAGACATATAATTAATTGGGTTATTTGGGTGTTTGCATCTGACCATCGACAGAGGCATTTGCATATTTTCGTGTTCTAAGTTAATAAACCGATATATTGCACAACATGAGATAACCACTTCATCTTTAAAAGATATTGGAAGGATTCACAACCCTAGATAGTTTTATAATATTGAATTTTCCTTTAATTTACTTTCGCACTGTTTTATTTACTTATTTTAGCAAAAAAATCATCATCCAATCAACAAACCAATCTATTAGGTACTTGTAAACATTTAACTTCATAAATTGATAGCTAATGTATAAGTTCTCGTGGGATCGATACAAGTTATACTACTTGAGCGATACGTGCGCTTGCGTAATGTGAGTGATTGCTCCAATCAAGTTTTTGGCGCCGTTACCGGGGACTTATTTATCTTTTACTATTAATTTTGGGGTTAGATACTTTTACTTGTGTCTAATTTATTTTTACTTATAATTTTTGTTTTCTTGTGTTTCAGGTTCTCAGACACTACATGAGAAGAACCAGAAGCTTTGAAATCCATCAACTTGAACCTGAAATTGAAAGAACAATTAGACAGTTGAGAAGGGAAAAGCGAGAAGGCCAAGAAGCACTGATCAACATGGAACCTGAACCTTTGGAGGTTATACCATCAATTACCATTCGAGACAGAACTATTCTGGTGGTTGACGGCTTCATTTCATGTATTGTACTTCCTCTCTTTCCAGTAAATGCGTGTGACATCAAAACGTGTATCCATATGATACAACAGTCAGTTCAATTTGGGGGGAATGCAACTGAATATCCTAATGCCCACATCAGCAACTTCCTGGAAGTTTGCGGTACTTTCAATTACAACCGAGCGGCTGAAGAAGCAACGAGACTGCGTGTTTTTCCATATTCCTTGAAAGATAGAGCTAAGGCTTGGCTACATTCACTATCAGCAGGTTCCATCACAACTTGGAACACTCTAGCCACCAATTCCAAGCTAAGTACTTTCCACCAGCCAGAACTGTAAAGCTGAGGAATGACATCACATCCTTTGTGCAACATGACTCAGAATCCCTTTGCGAAGCTTGGGAAAGATACAAGGAATTGCTCCGGAAATATCCTCACCATGAGATTGCAAAGTGGTTACAAGTCCAAACCTTCTACAATGGACTTTCTGGACTGATGAGAACCACAATTGGTGCTGCTGTTGGAGAAGCTTTAATGGCAAAAGGAGAGGATCAGGCCTGAGACCTAATCGAAGAAATGACCAAGAACAATTCTTTGTGGCCAACAGAAAGGAGCATGATCCAACGTATCACAGGAATTTATGAAGTTGGAGCCAACACAACAATGAATGCCAAGCTGGATCAAATATGCAAATTCATGGAAACTCTAAGCATGCAGGGTAATGCTGGATCCACAAATTCACCATATGGAGGAACACCAGAGACAAACCAACATGATGAGACGGTGGATTATGTCAATAATTTCAACAGACAGAGGAACAATCCATATTCCAACACCTACAACCCAGGGTGGAGGAACCATCCCAATTTCTCATGGAGCAACAATTCAGGGCAAAGGAAAAACCCACCACCCGGATTCCAACAGCAAAACAAAGGCCAAGAGTATGAAAAAGAACCAGGAATAACAGAAGTGTTAGCTCACTTGAAAAGGCTAGAAGCAAAATACGACTCTCAAGCAGCATCATATGATGTTATATTTCAATCACAAGCAGCATTAATTCAAAGCCAAGCAGCATCTTTGAAAACTTTGGAGAATCAAATGGGACAACTGGCCAATGCTCAGAGTTACAGACCGCAAGGTAACCTTCCTAGCAACACATAACCAAATCCAAGGAACCGAGGGAATGAGCTATGTCAAGCAATTACTTTGAAAAGCGGTACTGAAATCAACAAAGATGTTGGAGTCAAGGTATCCACTGAGGAAGTTCCAAAGGAAAGTAGTGAAGCAGAACCACAGATGGAGGAAAAAGAAGCAAAAGCAAATGATCAAGAAAAATTCACTCAACCTCCACATTTTCCACATCGTCTCCAGAAAAGTAAACTAGACAAGTAGTTTGCTCAATTCTTGAAGATCTTCAAAAAGTTGCATATCAACATTCAATTTGCAGAAGCTTTGGAACAAATGCCCAGTTATGTCAAATTCATGAAAGATATTCTGTAACGAAAGAGAGGATTGGGAGATTACGAGACAGTAGCATTGATGGAAGAATGCAGTGCCATCATTCAGAGAAAGCTTCCCCCAAAGTTGAAAGATCCTGGCAGTTTTACCATCCCTTGCACCATAGGCGAACATTACTTCGGTAAGGCTTTAGGAAATTGCAAATCGGAAAAGCAATGCCCTCTTCAGTTACTCTGCAGCTTGCTGATAGATCGCTCACATTTCCGAGAGGTGTAGTGGAAGATGTATTGGTTAAAGTCGATAAATTCATTTTCCCTGCAGATTTCATTATCCTTGACATGGAAGAAGACAAAGATGTACCTATCATCCTCGGGAGATTATTCTTGGCTACAGGTCGAACTGTTATTGATGTACAAAAAAGAAAACTACCCATGAAAGTGCAGGACCAAGAAGTTACATTCAATGTTTTCAAAGCTATGAAATTCCCGAATGATGAAAATGAGGACGAATGTTTCAGAATTGATGTTTTAGATAGTATCATCCAGGATACTGATGCAATGCAACTTTCCACGAATAAACTTGAAGCTTGCATCACAAACATGATTGACATCGAGCTAGATGATGATTTTTGGAATATATCAACTATCTTGACAGACCATTTCGCTTCAAATCAACACCATATGTGGAAAGTTTGAAATTACCGAAAAAAAGATCGAATCAAGCCCTCGATTGAAGAACCACCGCAGCTAGAACTAAAGCTACTTCTGAGCCATCTCAGGTATGCATTTTTAGGAAACTCTTTTAATTTACCTGTGATTATTTCTTCGTCGCTAACATTGGAGCAAGAAGATAAGTTTCTGAGAGTGTTACGAGAACACAAAAAAGCCATTGGCTGGACTATAGCAGATATTCGAGGCATTAGTCCATCATTTTGCATGCACAAAATTTTGATGAACGACGAGTACAAAGCCACAGTGGAGCATCAACAGAGACTAAATCCAATCATGAAGGAGGTCGTGAAGAAAGAAATTATTAATGGTTGGATACCGGTATCATCTACCCCATCTCTGACAGCACGCGAGTGAGTTATATGCAATGTATGCCAAATAAAGGAGGAATAATTGTAGTCACAAATGAAAAGAATGAGTTGATTCCAATAAGAATGGTGACTAGATGGAGAGTATGCATGGACTAAAGGAAGCTAAACAAAGCAACAAGGAAATATCATTTTCTGTAACCATTCATTGACCAGATGCTAGACACATTGGCGAGAATGAGTTTTATTATTTTCTGGACGGATACTCGGGGTACAATCAGATTGCCATCGCCCCAGAAGATCAGGAGAAAACCATTTTTACATGTCCGTATGGTACTTTTACTTTTCGCATGATGCCATTTGGACTATGTAATGCTCCTGCTACATTTCAACATTGCATGATGGCCATCTTCTCAGACATGCTGGAACAAAATATGGAGGTTTTCATGGATGATTTTTCTGTGTTTGGAGACTCGTTCGACCACTGCTTGCAAAATCTAGAAAATGTGTTACAAAGATGTAAAGATACAAACCTGGTACTAAACTGGGAGAAATGTCACTTCATGGTGTAGGAAGGCATCGTCCTGGGACATCAGATCTCATAAAAGGGAATCGAGGTAGACAAATCAAAGATCGAGACAATAGAAAAATTACATCCACCATCAACTGTCAAAGGGATTCGCAGTTTTCTCGGACATGCAGACTTTTACAGGAGATTTATCAAAGACTTATCCAAGATTGCTAAACCTATGTGCAATCTACTAGAGAAAGATATGTCTTTCAACTTCACCAAAGAATGCCACGAAGCTTTTGAGATCTTGAAACAGAAGTTGGTCTATGCCCCCATCATAGTAGCACCAGACTGGACCATTCCATTTGAGGTGATGTGCGATGCTAGTGATATTGCTGTAGGTGCAGTTTTAGGACAACTCAAAGAAAAAAATTTCCATACCATTTTCTACTCCAGCAGAACTTTGAATGAAGCTAAACTCAACTGCACAACAACTGAAAAGGAGTTGCTCGCAGTTGTGTTTGCTTTTGATAAATTTCGCTCTTATCTACTGGGTCTCAAAGTGGCGGTCTACACAGATCATTCAGTAATCAAATACCTGATCCCCAAGAAAGATGCCAAACCTAGATTGATCATTGGGTGCATCTGTTGCAAGAATTTGACGTGGAGATCCGAGAAAGGAAAGGGACAGAAAACCAAGTGGCGGATCACTTGCTCGAGAATGGAGAAGCAGCTGATAATGAACTGACAATCAAAGAAACCTTTCCAGATGAACAGCTGTTTTCCATGAAACAGCGGAATGTCTTTGGTATGTTGACTATGTAAACTACATAGTATCGAGAAAATGGCCGTTGGAATGGACACATCAGCAACAAAAGAAGTTCTTCAAATAAGTCAAACACTATGTCTGGGATGATCAATTACTGAGACGTTGTGTTCCACAGGAAGAGGTCAATAGTGTCTTGCAGCACTGTCATTCATCACCATACGGCGGATACTTCAGCGGAAATAAAACTGCAGACAAAGTCCTACAGTCAAGTTTGTTCTGGCCTACTCTGTTTAAAGATGCTTACTTATTTGCTCTTCAATGTGACAGGTGCCAGAGAACGGGAAATATTTCAAGGAGAAACGAAGGACCTCTTCAAAGCATTCTGGAAGTGGAGATATTTGATGTATGGGGGATTGAATTTATGGGACCCTTTGTTCCATCATTCAGAAACATGTACATACTAGTTGCAGTGGACTACGTCTCCAAATAGGTTGAAGCAATAGCACCGCCATCAAATGATTCAAAAGTGGTGATAAAATTCCTTAAAAAGAATATTTTCACTCGTTTCGGAACACCTCGGGCAATTATCAGTGATGGTGGCACACATTTCTGCAATAGATACTTCGATGCACTCCTATCCAAATACAGAGTTACTCATAAAGTTGCAATGCCTACCATCCACAGTCAAATGGACAGGTTGAAGTTTCAAACAGGGATATCAAAAGAATCTTGGAGAGAACTGTTGGATCAACAAGGAAGGATTGGTCTATAAAACTAGATGACGCACTATGGGCCTACCGGATAGCTTGCAAAACACCCATCGGTATGTCCCCATATCGAATGGTGTTTGGGAAAGCGTGCCATCTGCCAGTGGAGCTTGAACACAAAGCATACTGGGCACTGAAGAATTTAAATCTTGATCCATAAGCAGCAGGAGATAAACGGCTTCACCAACTCAATGAATTGGAGGAAATTCACCTACAGGCTTATGAGAATGCCAAATTATACAAAAAAAGACCAAGAAATGGCATGATCGAAAAATAGTGCGCAAACAACTGGAACCAAGGCAGCAGGTGTTGTTATACAATTCAAGGTTGAGACTTTTTCCCTGGAAAGCTGAACTCAAGGTGGTCAGGTCCATTTGTGATTACTCAGGTTTTACCATATGGAGCTGTTGAATTACTTGATCCCAACACCAACGATACATTCAAAGTTAATAGCCAGCGTGTCAAGCAATACTGGGGAGAATCATTTGAGCAACAAAAAGAAAGTGTCCAGCCTAACGTTAGGGCAGTCATGTCTAGCTGACGACGTTAAACTTAGCGCTAGTAGGGAGGCAACCCATCCAGATTGTGTATATATTCATATTTGGTGTGTTTTAATTTTTATGTGTTTAATTTTTGTAGGTAAAGTCTCATTTCAGGATGGAAGACGTTCTCGCAAATCTTCACAAGCAATTTCCTTCTCTCCCTCAAAACTCTCTGATGAAAGTCTACAAAGCTCGCTTAGAATGAATGAGACTTCTGATGATCAAATGTATTCTTAATGACATTCGTTGGATTATTGAAGCACGTGTCTGATTGGCAGGTGAGTCATCTGACACTTTTGTATCATATCTGCCTGGTTTAGGAAGAAGCACCTATGCTAAAAAGAGAATAGCTAAAAGACTAGGTGTTTGCTATAAATGTGCACGCATAACATGTAATACTCATTGTCGTTCTTTAGGAATGTTGTCTGATAACCGTGAAGATAAAATTAAATTCATTAGGGATGGCTTGAGTAAGGAGTCTTTGGATGACATATGATTGACTCTTGAGACGCATCCCATTAGATATGTGCATCACGCAATTCACATGTTATATACATAATTTCGAAAAGAAAGACAACAATTAAGTCTCGGGAATCTAACTTTAAAAGACCTTGTTTACCAATTTATAAGAAAATTGGATGGGAAGCTTGTCCCTGACGCATAGACGTCATTCAAGCCGTTACTTCCTGTAAATATTATTTTCTCTTTGTATTTATCTAATAATTATGATTTGTTTTGTTATTTTCTTTTATTTTCTCCGACAGGATCCAGACTTTTTAACTTTCACGATATATTTTACTGTTTAGTTAATAATTGTCATTTGGCAGGTACTAGTGTTATTATTACTCATCCTTTTTCAGGTTTTATAAATTCAACTCATCATTGCACTCTTGAAGGCATCCAGACTTGAGAAAAAAATACATAAAAAATATGGAAGCAACTTCAAGAAGACGAGTTGTAAACATTTGTGTGTTTTACGATACTAGTTCTGGTTCTAAACCAGAATTCGTTGCGGCAGCACATGAATTGGGTAGAGTCATAGCTGAAAGGAATATGCACTTAATATATGGTGGTGGCAATCTTGGACAAATGGAGATCGTTTCAAGGGCTGTACAGGAAGGAGGTAGTCAAGTTCTGGGAATCATCACAAAACCTTTGGCAGAGGCGAATCATATAGGACCATCAAACAGAGAGGAACTTATCCTACCAGGTATGTCTGAACGAATAGTAGAAATGATTAACCGTGCTGATGTTTTTATTGCTTTGCCAAGTGGCTTGGGTACGATGGAGGAAATTTTTACAGTACTATTTTGGGCGAACTTGAACATACATCAGAAACCGATTGGACTGTTGTAGGCACTGCATTTTTACGCATAAGTCCCTATGATGAGTCTCATTTTGGAGACACTACCTTTTAAGTCACGGAGGTCACGGAAAACGGACATCGGAAGGGGAATTCAGAATAAACAAGGTTCACTGTTTTCGTTGGTGCTACGTTCGTATATACGTTCGAACGTCAAACAGATTGCGGGCGTTCGTGCTGCGTTCGATGATGCGTTCGAACAGTGTCGGTAATTCTGGTTTTGCTGCTAGCCTCACATTAAGCCCAATTCGCCCAAACCTTGGCCCACACGCCCAAGCCCACTTAAAACACATATTTAACACATGGTGAAATCAAAACAAATCTAAAAATCACATACCAATTAAATAAAATACTTACACAAATTAAAGAAATTGCATGCCTAATTAAAATCAATCAACAAACTAAATGCCTAATCTAAACCAATCAAATATAATCATACCAAGTTAAAATCAATCAACCAATATATTATTCCCACACATAAAATATTGTATGCCTAATCAACATAAACTAAATATTCAACCTCCCTAATCCAAGCCAATCAAATCCCTTGCTTTCCTTGTTCAACACCAAATCATATCCCTTTTTAAATACACAAATCCCTTTCCTTGTCAAGCCTAACCCTTTGCCTATAAAAAGAACCATTCACCAATCTTCTCAAAGCTAGCTCATTCACATAAGAAACACCCAAGCTCATAGACACAACTATCCCTCACTCTCAATAACAAAAAGATCGCAAACCAAAGAACCCACATCGCCTTGACCAAAACACATCCCGAACAACCCCTTCACCTCACCGAAAAACACATCCCAAACAGCCCTAAACACACACATAAAACAGCCCCCGAACCACACCATAACACCACTGAAAATAACACCCAAAACAGTAGCCAAAACATCCCAAAAACAGTAACTAAAATACAGCAGCAAAACAGTAGCAGCGGCAGCGAATCGGAGTCAAAACAGCGGCAAAAGACGGAGGACGACGACCCAAAACAGTAAGACAATGAACGAGAGCAGTGAACCAGTGAACCAGAAGAGTTGCGGAGCTTTACCCCTTCCGATCTTCGTGAAACGCGAGTCCGAGAGACGACTTAAAAGGTTAGACCTGAGGGCACTTTTTCATTAGTTTATATTCGTTTCTTTTATTATTGAATTGTATTCACATGAGAGTCGTTTATGAATGCGTGTTGTGGGTATTGGATGAATGGAAGAGTGTTGTCTCTTGTGGTATATAGGATGGAAACCCAGACGTAAATTCCGTAGCCGAATCTGAATGGACGGTAGTGCGGTCTGTACTTGGGACACAACTCCACGTACCACTTGAGTAAACGGCACCTTCTCTTGTTTTGTATTGCTTTGGTTTATTTAATTCTTGTCATTTAAATTCTGCATGTTGTTTATTCCCGTATGATACGATCGAGTGCATGGGCTTAGTAAGTGCGATGAAAGGTTCCCTAATTGGAGGGTTAAAATCCTTCACCACGATGCTCTGCCGCACCGATTGATGTGTGTTCGGTTGAATGCGAAATACGTTCAATCGGACATACTTAGTTTGATATGATTGTCTTTATTTTCGTATGTATGATTCAACCGAGTGCATGGGCTTAGTAAGTGCAATGTGAGATCCCCTATGGGGAGGGGCTAAAGCCCTTTACCACGAGACTTTACCGCGCCGGTTGATGTGTGTTCGGTTGGATACAAGATACGTTCAATCGGGCACACTATGTTTGATATTATTGCTTTTCATTCTATGTATGCATGATTCAGTCGAGCGCATGGGCTTAGTATGTTGGTCTAAAGGTCCTCTCTTTGAGAGATCAAGAGCCCCAAAAGGCCACCTTTACGGCAGTACTTCGCCGCGCCCCTCCCTTTATTTTGTCATTTATGTATTGCATCCCATTTCATGCATCAGGTCTGTTCCCGTTCGAACGCGTTTACGAACGCAACTCGAACGCGCATGTATTTTGCCTTGTCATGCATTAGGTCTCCCTCATGTTCGAACGCGTTCACGAACGCCATACGAACGTAGGCATTCTGTTTCACTTCCGTTCGAACGCATTAACAAACGCTATACGAACGCGAGCATTCTGTTTCATTTCCGTTCGAACGCGTTATCAAACGCCATACGAACGAGAACCTTCTGTTTACCGTTCGAACGCGTTTACGAACGCTATACGAACACCCACGCACTTTCTTAGTTTCATAATGCATCAGGTCTGGTTCCGTTCGAACGCGTTCTCGGACGCTACACGAACGCGAACCTTCTGTTTACCGTTCGAACGCGTTTACGAACGCTACACGAACGCGCACCCACTGAATCGAGTCATCTTCATTAGATTTCATGCATAGTTTTCCTAGTAGCTATCCCCACATGTATGAATACAACTATGTAATGAATTACAATTCATATGCTTGTGTTGTGATAACATTTGAGTATTATTTCTTGTGGTATATCGGATGGAAACTCAGACGTAAATTCCGTAGCCGATTCCGAATGGACGGTAGTGCGGTCTGTACTTGGGATACAATTCCACGTACCACTTGGAAAAGTGCCCATATGTATGTTTGTATGGTTAATATGTGTGCTTGTGTTTTCTTGAATGTAATATGCAAATAAAGTTGTATGTCCGTTGCTATTTTGATATATGTTAAGCATGCGATTTTAGATATGAGATATATGTGAAATGTGTGCATAAGTTTTATTTTGCATATGAGGATTTAGAAGCATGATACTCTTGGAAATAAGTGTTACTTAAGCTTGATTAAATTATTACATAAATCCTTTCATTACAAGTGACATGAGTAAGGGACCATTCCGAACCCAACGGTTTGAGGTCTTCCCTTGCGAGGGGTGAGTGCGGCCTTAAATCTTTGTCCCGGTTCACACCGGGTGGCGACTCCATATTATTTAGTATCTCCCAACTAGGCCGCGAGCCTAGAGACGGCGTCGCCCAGGTCCTGTGTCCTACAGTCTGGCGACTCCACTGGGGATAGAGAATTGGCCCCGAAATATTGTCTTGTAATGAGTGGATTTATGTTTTAATTGGCCATGTCTATAGTGGATAAGTGAGGGTTTAATCAAGGGCACTTTGAGGCTAGGTAATGGTTTGGTGTCTTCCTTCACTCACTACCTTTCTAGAAGGAAAAGCTGTGAGGACACCTAGATAGCCATCTACTCGTAGCCATTGTGGTGGACTAATTTGGAGGACTCGTTGTTTATTCCTGACAACAAGCGATAAGAGCCTAAGAGGCTTGGGTATTTAAGTGAGCCTCGCTCCACCTTCCCTCTGGGGGATCTACAACGGGAAATCCATTTGACAGTCCGTCACACACCATAGCTCATTGGCACGTACCTTAGTGTATAAAAAAGGGTGCGCCCACTTGGTTGCTCGAACCCTTGAGTGGGGAGACCTAGTTGTGGGCCATCCTTCGCCAGTGAGAGCCTTTGTCTATACTCTTACTAACCCACCCATAGACCGATTTGTATGGTTAAAGTAACAATTATTTCCTTGAGTATGTGCTTGTGGACCATCCTCATTTGGATGCAGTTGGACTATTGTCAGAAATGCGGGCTTGCTGGGCCATTTAAACTGGGGCAAGTTTGTACCGTATGACTATTAGGCCCAAAGCTTCTGAAATGTTGATGGGCCATTATGTAAAAATTGTTATGTTATGTTTGCATTATCTCTCTTTTATGCTTGTGCTTGGGAACATCATCGTTTGGATTCATTTGGACTATTTGTCATAAGATATGGGCTTGTTGGGCCATTTAAACTGGGACAAGAACGTATTTTATGACAATTGGGCCGAAGGCTTCTAAGTGTTGATGAGCCACCTTGTGCTTGTGTTCGGAATGTTACCATTTGGATTTAGTTGGGCTCCTTGCCATGAGACGTGAACTTGTTGGGCCATTTAAACTGGGATGAGTTCACTCCCATGACAATTAGCCCGAAAGCTTCTAAAATGATAACAGGCCGATTTGTGTGAAAATTTTAATTGATTTAGTATGTTATATATGTTACATACATCTCACGCACCTCATGCATACATACATCATGCTAACCCTTGTGTTCCAAAAGCCATCATAGACTCCCGTTGGGTTAGGGAAGAGGACAGACTTGTCAAAAGACCGAGCAGCCACCAAGAGTACTGGCAGAAGACCTAGCCCAACGGGATAGGAAACCCAATCATGCATGCATGCATACACGTAACATATTTGCATCTTTTTTGTGTTTGTTCTGTTTTGTAATAACAGGTTTCAAAAGAAAAAAAGAAAGCGTCAAAAGACAAACCAATCAGGAACATCGACAGTACTGTATCAGTCTGGGGGCGAGGCCCGTATCAGTATCAGCCTTAGGGCGAGGCTCATATCAGCAGTATCAGTCTTGGGGCGAGGCCCGTATCAGTATCAGTCTTGGGGCGAGGCCCATATCAGCAGTATCAGTCTTGGGGCGAGGCCCATATCAGTAGTATTAGTCTGGGGGCGAGGACCATATCAGCAGTATCAGTCTTGGGGCGAGGCCCATATCAGTATCAGTCTGGGGGCGAGGCCCATATCAGCTGTATCAGTCTGGGGGCGAGGCCCATATCAATATCAGTTTAGGGCGAAGCCCACATCATTCTGCGGCCAAGGCCCACATC
The DNA here is from genome assembly GCA_019454045.1 of Zanthoxylum bungeanum. NCBI lineage: Eukaryota > Viridiplantae > Streptophyta > Magnoliopsida > Sapindales > Rutaceae > Zanthoxylum > Zanthoxylum bungeanum. The sequence continues at coordinate 24,554 of SKCR01043911.1, forward strand.
AGCAGAATTTTGGAATGGATCCCAGGGCCGAGGCCCACATCAGCAGAATTTTGGAATGAATCCCAGGCAGAATTTTGGAATGAATCCGAGGGTTGAATCCCAGGGCCGAGGCCCGCATCAGCAGAATTTTGGAATGAATCCGAGGGTTGAGACCCACATCAGCATCAATCTGGGGGCGAGGCCCATGTCAGTAGCAGTTGGGGCCGAGGCCCACTTCAACATCAGTTTTGGGGATGAGTCCCAGGGTCGAGGCCCACATCAAACACAGTTTGGGAATGAGTCCCAGGGTCGAAGCCCATATTGAGATCAGATCAGTTTCGGCCGATGATGTCATTCTGGGGGCGAGGCCCATATCACATCAGTTTCAGCCTCTGCCGAGAATGGCATTTTGGGGGCGAAGCCCGTATTGAGATCAGATCAATTTCGGCCAAGGATGGCATTCTGAAGGCGAGACCCATATCACATCAGTTTCAGTTTCTGCCGAGAATGGCATTCTGGGGGCGAGGCCCATATTACATCAGATCATTACAGTCCGGGAATGGACAGCTCGGGAATGAGCACGCTCGGGAATGAGCACGCCGAGAATGGCACTCCGAGAATGGAGATATAGTCCGGAATGGACAGCTCAAGAATGAGCATGCCGAGAATGGCACTCCGAGAATGGAGATATAGTCCGGGAATGGACAGTTCAAAAATGAACAAGCCGAGAATGGCAATCCAAGAATGGAGCAGAGTTCAAGAATGGACAGGCCGAGAATGGCACTCCAAGAATGGAAGCACGGTTCGGGAATGAACCACCTTACAGTAACGGTTCGGGAATGAACCACCTCACGATAACAGTTCAGGAATGAACAACTTACAGTAACAGTTCGGGAATGGACCACCTTACAGTAACGGTCCAGGAAGAAAGCCTGCATTCAGCTCAGTACGGGAATAAAGCCCATATTCAGTACAGTTCAGGAAGAAAGCCTACAAACTCGGTAATAAAGCCCACATTCAGTACAGTTCGGGGACAAAGCCCACAGTTAACACAGTCAGGGAACAAAGCCCAGGGGAATAAAGCCTCATGTCAGTATAGTTTGAGACAAAACTCAAGAGGAAGAAAGCCTCATATCAGTATAAGTTTGAGAACAAAGCTCAAGGGGAAGAAAGCCTCATGTCAGTTCAGTTCGGGAATACAGCCCACACTCAGTTCAGTTCATGAAGAAAGCCTACATTCAGTTCAGTTCAGGAAGAAAGCCTGCATTCAATACAGTTCGAGAATAAAGCTCGGGAGGAATAAAGCCTCATCTCAACAGTTCGAGAATAAAGCTCGGGAGAAATAAAGCCCCATCTCAACAGTTCGGGAATAAAGCTCGGGAGGAATAAAGCCTCATCTCAACAGTTCGAGAATAAAGCTCGGGAGGAATAAAGCCTCATCGCAACAGTTCGGGAACAAAGTACAGGGGAATATGGCCTCATCTCAATACAGTTCGGGAATAAAGCCCACAGTCCAAACAATCATGGAATAAAGCCCTATCTCTACACAGTCAGCAGTTCAGGAATAAAGCTCAGTACGGAAATAAAGTCTCATCTCAACAGTTCGGGAATAAAGCTCGGGAGGAATAAAGCCTCATCTCAACACAGTTCGAGAATGAACAAACCGGGAACGGCAATCCGAGAATAGAGCAGAGTTCAAGAATGAACAAGCCGGGAATGGCACTCCAGGAATGGAAGTACAGTTCAGGAATGAACAGGCTGAGAGTGGCACTCCAAGAATGGAAGCACGGTTCGGGAATGAACCAGGGGTCGCAGCACCTCACCATCCAACTCAACCTGAGGCGGCAGCCGAGCCAGGTAAGTGAAAATGCATTGCATACCTTTGTGTTTGTTTCTGTTTTGTGCTCGCAGGTTCAAAGAAAGGAGAAAGCGGCAGGAATGAGCCAAGCAACGCCAAAGCAATTTCAGTTTTCGGGATGAGTCCCAAGGGGCGAGGCCCATATCAGCTTAAGGGCGAGGCCCATATCATGTCATCTCCAGGTATGGAGACACATCATCAGTTCGAGGGCGAGGTCCCTATGGTCAGCGGTGTTGGGTCGAGGTGCCCCCGTTGTCCATTGTAGTTCCGGGTCGAGGTGCCCAGGGTCGAGGTGCCCACTACATCATCAGTTCTAGGGCGAGGTCCCTATAGTCAGCGGTGTTGGGTCGAGGTGCCCAGGGTCGAGGTGCCCCCGTTGTCAGTTACAATTATTGGGACGCGTCCCAGGATCGAGGTCCGCTGCAGTACTCAACTCAACACATGGTAAGTCAAGTGGCAGCTGGCGAGCCAGGTAAGTGAAAATGCATTGCATAACTTTGATAGGATTGTCACTGTTGCACATTACACAAGTCCCATCAAAGTGGGGGCGACTGTAGGCACTGCATTTTTACGCATAAGTCCCTATGATGAGTCTCATTTTGGAGACACTACCTTTTAAGTCACGGAGGTCACGGAAAACGGACATCGGAAGGGGAATTCAGAATAAACAAGGTTCACTGTTTTCGTTGGTGCTACGTTCGTATATACGTTCGAACGTCAAACAGATTGCGGGCGTTCGTGCTGCGTTCGATGATGCGTTCGAACGGTGTCGGTAATTCTGGTTTTGCTGCTAGCCTCACATTAAGCCCAATTCGCCCAAACCTTGGCCCACACGCCCAAGCCCACTTAAAACACATATTTAACACATGGTGAAATCAAAACAAATCTAAAAATCACATACCAAATTAAATAAAATACTTACACAAATTAAAGAAATTGCATGCCTAATTAAAATCAATCAACAAACTAAATGTCTAATCTAAACCAATCAAATATAATCATACCAAGTTAAAATCAATCAACCAATATATTATTCCCAAACATAAAATATTGTATGCCTAATCAACATAAACTAAATATTCAACCTCCCTAATCCAAGCCAATCAAATCCTTTGCTTTCCTTGTTCAACGCCAAATCATATCCCTTTTTAAATACACAAATTCTTTCCTTGTTAAGCCTAACCCTTTGCCTATAAAAAGAACCCTTCACCAATCTTCTCAAAGCTAGCTCATTCACATAAGAAACACCCAAGCTCATAGACACAACTATCCCTCACTCTCAATAACAAAAAGATCGCAAACCAAAGAACCCCCATCGCCTTGACCAAAACACATCCCGAACAACCCCTTCACCTCACCGAAAAACACATCCCAAACAGCCCTAAACACACACATAAAACAGCCCCCGAACCACACCATAACACCACTGAAAATAACACCCAAAACAGTAGCCAAAACATCCCAAAAATAGTAACTAAAATACAGCAGCAAAACAGTAGCAGCGGCAGCGAATCGGAGTCAAAACAGCGGCAAAAGACGGATGACGACGACCCAAAACAGTAAGACAACGAACGAGAGCAGTGAACCAGTGAATCGGAAGAGTTGCGGAGCTTTACCCCTTCCGATCTTCGTGAAACGCGAGTCCGAGAGACGACTTAAAAGGTTAGACCTGAGGGCACTTTTTCATTAGTTTATATTCGTTTCTTTTATTATTGAATTGTATTCACATGAGAGTCGTTTATGAATGCGTGTTGTGGGTATTGGATGAATGGAAGAGTGTTGTCTCTTGTGGTATATAGGATGGAAACCCAGACGTAAATTCCGTAGCCGAATCCGAATGGACGGTAGTGCGGTCTGTACTTGGGACACAACTCCACGTACCACTTGAGTAAACGGCACCTTCTCTTGTTTTGTATTGCTTTGGTTTATTTAATTCTTGTCATTTAAATTCTGCATGTTGTTTATTCCCGTATGATACGATCGAGTGCATGGGCTTAGTAAGTGCGATGAAAGGTTCCCTAATTGGAGGGTTAAAATCCTTCACCACGATGCTCTGCCGCACCGATTGATGTGTGTTCGGTTGAATGCGAAATACGTTCAATCGGACATACTTAGTTTGATATGATTGTCTTTATTTTCGTATGTATGATTCAACCGAGTGCATGGGCTTAGTAAGTGCAATGTGAGATCCCCTATGGGGAGGGGCTAAAGCCCTTTACCACGAGACTTTACCGCGCCGGTTGATGTGTGTTCGGTTGGATACAAGATACGTTCAATCGGGCACACTATGTTTGATATTATTGCTTTTCATTCTATGTATGCATGATTCAGTCGAGCGCATGGGCTTAGTATGTTGGTCTAAAGGTCCTCTCTTTGAGAGATCAAGAGCCCCAAAAGGCCACCTTTACGGCAGTACTTCGCCGCGCCCCTCCCTTTATTTTGTCATTTATGTATTGCATCCCATTTCATGCATCAGGTTGTTCCCGTTCGAACGCGTTTACGAACGCAACTCGAACGCGCATGTATTTTGCCTTGTCATGCATTAGGTCTCCCTCATGTTCGAACGCGTTCACGAACGCCATACGAACGTAGGCATTCTGTTTCACTTCCGTTCGAACGCGTTAACAAACGCTATACGAATGCGAGCATTCTGTTTCATTTCCGTTCGAACGCGTTATCAAACGCCATACGAACGAGAACCTTCTGTTTACCGTTCGAACGCGTTTACGAACGCTATACGAACACCCACGCACTTTCTTAGTTTCATAATGCATCATGTCTGGTTCCGTTCGAACGCGTTCTCAGACGCTACACGAACGCGAACCTTCTGTTTACCGTTCGAACGCGTTTACGAACGCTACACGAACGCGCACCCACTGAATCGAGTCATCTTCATTAGATTTCATGCATAGTTTTCCTAGTAGCTATCCCCACATGTATGAATACAACTATGTTAATGAATTACAATTCATATGCTTGTGTTGTGATAACATTTGAGTATTATTTCTTGTGGTATATCGGATGGAAACTCAGACGTAAATTCCGTAGCCGATTCCGAATGGACGGTAGTGCGGTCTGTACTTGGGATACAATTCCACGTACCACTTGGAAAAGTGCCCATATGTATGTTTGTATGGTTAATATGTGTGCTTGTGTTTTCTTGAATGTAATATGCAAATAAAGTTGTATGTCCGTTGCTATTTTGATATATGTTAAGCATGCGATTTTAGATATGAGATATATGTGAAATGTGTGCATAAGTTTTATTTTGCATATGAGGATTTAGAAGCATGATACTCTTGGAAATAAGTGTTACTTAAGCTTGATTAAATTATTACATAAATCCTTTCATTACAAGTGACATGAGTAAGGGACCATTCCGAACCCAACGGTTTGAGGTCTTCCCTTGCGAGGGGTGAATGCGGCCTTAAATCTTTGTCCCGGTTCACACCGGGTGGCGACTCCATATTATTTAGTATCTCCCAACTAGGCCGCGAGCCTAGAAACGGCGTCGCCCAGGTCCTGTGTCCTACAACTGTTTAACGCTGATGGATTTTATGATTTTCCTTGTGTGTTTCTTGATGATGCCCGAAGAAATGGGTTCGTATCAAAACTTGTAAAGAAATCCTCTTCACGGCTAGAACTACCAATGATTTAATTGACCAAATTTTAGCCTTTGAATCACAAATTGACCCTATCATTTCCGAGATAAACTGGTCTGATAATGATCGTGGTAAGAAGCGTCAGATAAATCTGTATCTTAACATTTAATTTTCTTTTTAGATGTAGAATTTCAGCTAACCAGGTACTATTTCTAAATTCTTCTTCTACTTTTTAAGACATTGGGGACAATGTCTCATTTAGATTTTGGGGGAGGGGAATAGTTGACTAGTATCTTGTTTTTATTTTTCGATTTTTAGTCAAAAAAATTCAAAAACAATTAAAAAAATTTTAGAAAAAAATAAAAATATTTTGTGTTTTTGTGTATTTAACTTGACTAATCAGGTGAAATTTGTGTGAGATAGCTGTGTAAGGAATGTCCACTCCTGAGACGTATCTCAACCTTTTCGTAACAAGTTAATTTTTGTTTATTTCATTTTGAATTATTTAATTTGTGAATTCTCCATAATACTGACTAAATTGGATCTTCATATGCTCAGTTGACAGGTATTATCAACATACATGGTAACATATGACCATGAGTTGTAAGTGAAAACTTTGTAATATTCAGTGTTCTAGTTTAATTGGAGGAAGCATCTAAAAAAGCATGGAAAAAAAACCACATCTAAGATCCGAGTAATTAAGTCCGTAGAGGTATTTTAACACCTAGTCCCCTAAAGCCAACTGGCTTGGGAGTCACTGGCCCAAAGCTCGCTACATGGATTGAAGATGTTGTTAAAAAAAAGATATCTGAAATCCGAATAATTAAGTATGTAAGGGTGTCTTAACACCTAGTGCCCTAAAGTCAACTGGCTTGGGAGTCACTGGCCTAAAGCTCGCTACATGGATTGGAGATGATGTTAAAAAAAAAAGATATCTGAAATCCGAGTAATTAAGTCTGTAAGAGTGTCTGAACACCTAGTGCCCTAAAGTCATCTGGCTTAGGAGTCACTTGCCCAAAGCTCGCTACATGGATTGAAGATGTTATAAATAAAAAAAATCCATTGCCAAAAAATGAGTGAATTCTGATATAACTTTACGACAAAAATATTACTTTTTTTTCAACTACACTTATGAATATTGTGGGCACAATTATTTGATTAATACATTGTTGGTTGTGTATATGAAGAATGATAAAAATAATCGGAGAATTACTTATTTGTTAATTTAGAAAGAAAGAAAACAACTACTAACTTGGATAAGATGTTTCACTTGTTTAGTCATTAACTTTTTTATTCTATTTTCTCTTGTCTTTTTTCTTTGTGTGCATTAGATTGATGTTTGTGGGTATCGTCAATGTTACTAAAAAATTTACGTTTTTACGAGTAGAGCTTGAATTATTTTTTTAAAATATTTAATTTGTTATAATACCCTTATTTAATTTAACAACATTATTTCATTTCTTTCGTAACACAACTTAAAAAAAATTATCCAATAAATTTTTTTTATAATGTTAAATAAAAATTATCATTCACAACCAAATACCTAAAAACTTTTTATCAAAAACTCTACTTCTAAAAACTCTATTAGTAAAGCTCTACTTGAAGAAGGTCTATTTAAAAAGATATATCAAACGGACCCTAAAATATAATTCCCATGTATGTAAATTACTTTTACAATATGATGGAAAATAACACTAAGTAACAAGAGGTTCTTAATGTTAAGACTCCAATTACAAATAAACAAACAAACAAACAAACAAAAATATATTTATATATCTATGAAGCTAAATTTAATGCTGTTGAAAGAATTGAGCAAAAATATTGTTGACAAAGGTTTCTCCTTACAAGTGGGGTGTGATTGTGTTTGTATCTCTCGTTTCAGATTCACAATCATCTTGACCGCTAATTGTAGCTGGAAGAAGATGAGAGCCCGAAGAATTGACTGAGATACTTAAACCCTCAGATCCATTGCTACTGCAGTCCGGAGATTTCTTCGTGACAGTGTATGGTGAACTGCATATCGCCCTAATAATACACAACATAATTCATGCTCTGAGACTTAATTTTGCAACTCGGGGAAAAACTAGTTCAGAAGGTAAGAGTAGATCAGTCCTAAATCTTAACTATGAATAATTTCAGGACACACAAGCTAGATGCATGTATGATCGTGTAATGTCTATATTCTGACCTTAGCCATCAATACTTATAGTGGAAGTGGATCTCTTGGTGCATTCAAGTATGAGTATACATGAAGTCAACAGTAGATGGACTAAACATCAATGATGGTAGCGGAAATTGTGTGATCTTACTTCCATGAAATTTTGGAAGGAAAAATATTCAGATTAATATAGTGTTTGGTATAGAGTTTGGTGAACTTATAAGCTAGCTTATACTCTCAATCAATACTCTCTACCAAACGGTAGATAAGTGGATTGTCTCACATAGTATCCACAAGACTTGGAATTACATGTGCTTTCAAAGTCCAAAAAGGCCTAAAGACTTTCATGGGTCCCGCTAACATATATATTATTGATACAGATCTCTATGTTGCAAGTATTAAGGAGGCTAATTCAGAACAGTCAGGAATATTAAAATAACTTCCATCCAATTCAGAGCATTGGTACATACCTTTCCTTGCGCTTCTCTAAGAAACGAGCCAAGGATGCTTTACGAGCCTGAGGCACAGCAACTGCAAAAATTGTGCTCTTGTTACAGGGATATAAAAACATTAAACACAAGAAACATGTCACTGAAGGAAAATGTCAAGGTTTAAATACAACAGGAATGGAAGAAGCCCTTTAAAAAATAATTAAAATCAAATCAAATCAATAACTTTTTTTAAAAATATAAGTAGAAAGTAATGGCCTACCAGCTGGAACCAGAGTTGTAGCAGATCCTACAGAGCTAACTGCTTTGTTAGGCTCCAGTTGGTTACTAGAAGGTACGAAAACACTTATCGGTTTAACCATTGCAGATTCATTGGTGCAAGTAGGTCCTCCTGCTGACTGAGAACCAACATGGGTGGTCATCGAAATTGGATTTTGAAGACCTGAGCTTGGTGGTGTATAATGAGAATCGTTCCGTGCAAAACTGTCACTGGCAGAAGGCCTTGGAATTGATGCCTGCACCTGGGCTGCAGGAAATGCCTTATTATGAGTCACAGAGGACCCATTTCCAGCCAATAACATTATAGCCTGAGCCTGGATAGAGCAGTGAAAAATTAAGAAAAAGAATGACTAAAAGTTGATAGGTATTTAAATGGGTATGGTGCAGGGATACCATACCTTCTCAGGAGACACATCATCATAAACACACACACAACCATTATAAAAGATGGTCAACTGAGCAGGTGCCGCATTGGATTTAGGAGAATTTCTACAAAAGAAAGTCAATTACAGCTTCACAATCACGTCGTTTCAATCCAACAGCTTTACATAATGTTATAATTGCATTTCAAGAAAATTAAAATACCTAAGCTCAGTGGTACCAATGATGGAACTGCTAGTGGGAAGAATAGAAGTGGGGCGTATGACTGAAACTGCCCCAAGAGGTTGCGAGTTTACGGGATTACCAGCAACATTCTGTCTAGTGGAGGCGAGGTGGGGGTGCAGCACAGGAGAGCTCATAGAAACAGTAATTGTTTGACTTGGGTTGCCAGAGACAGGGAACATCCTCACTTCCTGCGTCCGATGGACATGGTTTGCATCAAAGTGTGGCAAAGCATAGGTTGTCATTCCGTAGTGGGTTCCCCCTTGCTTATCAAGAATCATGTTTTTCTACACATATAGGCCACAGAAAGGGGGAAAAAGTTTTCAGTTGATGCAGAATCACACTTTCAAAGCATCTACAGAAGAAGGTTCAAACTTAACTACATTTTGAACTTCTTAAGAAACTTAAAAGAGGCAAGGGTTTAAAAACTAATTCCCGAATATGCATATAAGCATCAAATGTCAAGTATACCAGTGAAATAAAGAAATATGTATTTGCAAGTGATGTAAGCTTTGTAGATAAATTTCCACCACCTTGAACTAAACAGTGGCAAAAACATACCTGGACCACACCATCGGAATTTGATATGGACATAAACCCAGGTGAGACAAGAGAGTCATGAACCATTTTTCTTGGTCTGTCCTCTTGAGCAGCCTTGAAAGACAGAAATTGAGGAATGGCAGAAGCCTTGTTCGAGAAAGACAATTGCAT
>SKCR01043912.1:0-34320 GCA_019454045.1 Zanthoxylum bungeanum
GCTCTAAGGCTTATATCCCAATAAAAACTCATTCACCCTCTTTGTGGATCAATCAAGCCCTATCTTTCATGCCCACTAATCCGGCTCATGCGCTATCAGGAGCCAATGAACTGTCTTCGTCCATGCCTACTTCCGAGGCTGCATATTCTTTTCCTCCATTTTCTTCTCTATTTTCTTGTCTTTCTTAAGTATTATGTTCGGATTCTCACATTTCATCTCATTTTACAGGATCCTGATTCTATTCTACAACCCGTTCAAAATGTATCTGCTAATTGGAATCATCTCATATCTACTCCCCTATCTCGGCTTGAGACATCAATGTGCCAATCCAAATTTGGGTGTTTCGAAAGAAATCCTCTATCAGTACTGAGCATTTATGGGACTGGATATTATTTAGGCCATTATGTTAGAGAAATTGGAAAAATTGGAGATGATCTCTGCATAATCATCCAGACTTTTATCCTCTCTCCCCTTAGTGATCCCATTGAAGAATACAATATTCCTTTAAAAGTTAAAAAAAATGAGGTCCAGGCTCTCATCTCGCGCTATCAACAGGTCCATAGCCAAAGGGTGACCCTCTGATCTTCATTTGTCAAGAAAAAAAGGGCTTGGTCAGTGTAACATCCCCTTCTCGGTGATGCTACCGGCAGAGAATAGGTTGATCTATCCCCATGAGCCTCTGACTTTCTGATTATGATCAACACTACTAATCTCATCTCAAATATAAACTCATGCATAGGGACCATTGCCCAACTCAACGACATGGAATATATTTTAATACTTATAATTGTATTCTCAAAATTACTTCTATTTACAACTCTGTTCATGAACACTTTTAACACATTACAAAGACTTATACATTACTAATGACTAACATGCAACTTTACTTTGACACTGACAGTGCTGAACCTATGTACTCGATCTGGTGGACTCAAACACCCTAGTAACTGCCATCAGTATCCATCCTCTTGAGCTCGTCCTCTGGGTAAACCTGCAAAACAGAAAAACTGGGAGTGGGGGTTAGATCATTTGAACGATCTAGTAAGTGCACAGTTTAAAACGGAAACTGAAATACTTTATGAAAAATTCATTATTCTGAAATCGAAATCATCTCAAGAAAACTAATCTTTTCTGAAAACTCTCTCTTATCTGAAAATAAATCTTTTTCTGTGAAAATTTTCTGAAAATCGTTTCTGTCTGTAAAAATCTGAGATTCTCATAAAACTGTTTCTCTTGAAAACTCTTTCATAAAACTATCTTTTTTGAAATTCATGTCTTTGAGAATCTGTAGAAAACTTAACGCATGAGGGAGTTACATATCGGTGTCCACCCCATACGCCTAAACCAGTGTCTTGGGGCCTTACGTATCACTGTCCCTCAAGCCACTGAACTAGAGCCATGTGTGCAAATTCATTCTATTGGGGTGTTATGTATCACTGTCCCCCACTTGCCATCATCCTGACCCTGAATCTAGGGTCTATGGGCGTTACGTATCGTCGTCCCCCTAGCCCTAAAACTAGGATCTAGAGGCGTTATGTATCGTCGTCTCCCTAGTTCTGCTCTACATGTGCACATGTTATATCCGTCAATTCCAATAACCGTCAATTCCATAAGTCACATCCGATATGGGTTTTTCCCTCATGCCTCCAAAAATCACAAAATCATGCTTTTAAACTCAAAACTTCTCAAAACATTCTCATCATTAAATGATGGGAAATCAACTTGGCTAACGTCCTATTGTGCTTAAAAGTAAGTCTCAATTCAAAAACACAACTTGAAAAGAAAAAGTCCACTCACATATTAATAACTATCGCCAATGATCATGGATGTGACTGAAGAGATTCCTGCGGAAAAGCTAGTCCATACTGTATTCGAGTATAGTTAGCATATATAAACTAGAAGCTAATCATGGTCATGGATGTAATGGATGCTCATTCATGTTGCATACGTGTAGGGATAGCTAACGTTTTAACTGACTTTAATATCCTAGGACAAAACTGAAATGGGATGAAATCGGTCTTGCTTAACGTCGCGATTTCAGGTCTTGTGCGTCGCGGCGCTCATATGATCAGACTGAAACAGAGAGCATTTATTGTTATGCATCGCGACGCTAGGTGTTTCGTGTCGCGACTCCCACATGATCAGACCTGAGGCATAGAGCTTCTTCTTGCTCTGCGTCACGACACTAAGTGTTGAGTGTCGCAACTCCCACTCAAACAGAACCGAGGCATAGAGCACCTCCTCTTATGCGTCGCGACATATGCTCATATTTAGGGCTAAACATCAACCTACAATGCCAATGCCAATGCCCAAGTAATCCCCACATTATCATACTTACTCCTTTACATAAGCACTTCCCTAAACTTCAACATCAATACACAAGAAACATATTCAATCCCTAACTACTTATATACCATTTGATCAACATCAATACACAAGAAACATATTCAATCCAAAACTACTTATATACCATTTGATCAAGGCATAAATATTAGGGCTTTAGAATTTTTCAAAACTATTCAAATTTATCTCATATCAATCATCATTCCAAGCATGCGTCACCGTTAATTTTCATAAAAGCAACAAAAATACTCCCCATAAGAGTCATAACAATCTCGGCCAGCCTTCTATCCTTGGGGAAAAATTAGGCATTTACTAAAAAAAGCTCAAACCATGCTCAATGCTGTCATGAATTGCTTAAATATGTATGCTAGCAAAACTTTTGAAGCTAAAATGAAAAAATAAGTTTCTAGGATTCTTCTAGTTTGAATTTAAGGGAAGAAGATTCATGCCATAAACCCAAGATTAGAGGAAAGAAGAAGAAAAATAAGCTTACTTGCATGAAGAGGAGTTAAAAATCATCAATTTTCCTTCATTTTTTGGCATGAGAGATTGTAGAAATTTGAGGTTATTTTAGGGCCAAATTCGTGCCTTCAAGTAGAAGAGAAGGTGATGAATAGTGTTTGTTATTTATAGTGCATATGGCTGATTTTTATTTACAAATGAGTGGTCCAAAAATTTGCCACATCACTCAATTCTAGCTCATTCTCAAATTTCACTATAGCAGCCACAGAAATTATGATTTTTGACTTACTTCTGATTCGAATTTGGAAAAGTGTCTAAGGTGGAAGTTATAGGTCTCGGTCTTAGCTTCCGACGATAAAAAATTCATAAAAATAAGAGATCGTATGAAAAGTTATATCCCAAATACTATGGCTGTCTAGAATGTAACATAAATAAATTTTGTATCGAAACTGCAAAGTATTTTATCGAATGTTCAAAAAAATAATTCACGAGCACATACATTCTTAAACATGATTTATATAATGTATTATGTCTCATATAATATAGTAATCGATGGAATTACCGAGGTGTTACAGTCAGATCCATCGATGTCATGCTAGTGTCTCTAAAAGAGGCCATTGAAAAGATCATGATTAAGGACTCGATACTTATTAGCCTCGAGCAACAGATAAATGCAATTCAGTGGTAAATCGATGAGGGCTAGATGCGTAAGGAAGCCAAGAGAATGATAGTGGCCAAAGATCTAGAAAAGATTATGAAGATTTAATGTAGATTGATATACACCGATTTTTGGCCGACATCAACATCACTACTGAAGAGGTAAATGGGGAGTGGCATCGACTGAGGCATTTGGCGTAGTAAAAGACAAAACATTGACTGAAGATTCTTCATGTCCTGTGAGTCTTTAAGTGTACTTTTTTATATTTTTTATAATCCATGACATTCTATCATCCCATTCTTTCCATTTTATTCTTTAAGTAATTCATGATGTTTTGTCAGGAAGTTTTGTCATCCTAGTCAATAAAACATTCATTTATTTTTACGTAATTCAGGACGTTTTGTCGTCTCATTCAATAAAATATTTTTATTTCACGTTCCCAAGGTGAAAGCACATACTTTTTAAGATATTTTCCATTTATCACCCTAAATACAATTCTCCATCTAAATCTTTCAATGATAAGCTCCGTTAGGCATATAACTTCCATCTTATATGGTATATCCCAAGTTGGTGACCATTTGCTTTGTTTGGTCTTGGCATCAAAAATGTAGTATTACCTTCCACGTCAATTCGCCATTTTGAACGAAGTTATAAAATTCTTATTATAATACTTTTCCATTTTGTATTTTTGCACTTCTAATTGATTAAGGATGTCTAATTTGACATCATCTAACGCTAGCAAATTCTGCACTATGGCTTCACTATAATCCTATTACCTTAGTTTATTTTGTAGAGCCACTCTAGTTGACTGTACGTTAATTTCCACATACAACATTATTCTTGGCCGTAAACTAATTGGAACGAGGTGATCTTAGTGCTTGCCCAAGACAATGTCTTATAGGCCCATAAAAGTTTGGCTTAAACATTATTATGTGTCTTGCATTGTCAGCAACTATCTTCCTGATATTCCTTTCGCGTCATGGTTGATGATTCCGCTCGACCATTTGATTGAGCATAATGGCGAGGAATTACTAATTGAATTCTGAATTCGTTCAAGAATTGTTTAAATTTATCCTTATTTATTGAAGTTCCATGATCTATCATTATGTTTTAGGTATCCCAAATCTATGAATGATATAGTCTCTGTGTTGGACAATTATGACCCATAGCATCACTATTTGGACAGAACATGGTGTTGTTATACAAATTAACTATGTGACAAAGGAAATTGCTCTTTTGATCATTTGTAATTGGATTTCCGGGATATAATAAGATAAAGTCCATATGATTAGTACCAGATTAATAAGATATGAGACAATATTAATCCACTAAGGTTTAATCATTAAAATATCCCTAGTCGTAGTATTATCGAGATTGGACATCGATAATGCGGAATAGACTAGTATTGCACTTGTGCGCGTTGTGGGAGCATAACGACATAGTTCTCATATATTCAGTATTGGTTACTTATGCAAGTGTTGTGATATGAGGTTGTGTTTACCGATGGTACGGGGAAACAGCTTCGCTCTGGATAGACCCCTCGAATTCCATTGGTAGTATGACTATGTGTCTATGGAAGTCCGAATCAGGGTAGGTGTATTTGGTCTTAACCTGAGACTTGCATCGCTAATACTTGCGACATCAAATACTTTGGTTTTGGTCATCCGGGGCTTTAAACAGGTTCTGTGTACGCCTCTTCTAGGTATATTGAGAATCGTAGTGTATTGGGTGTGATGTCAAGATGGAAGTATCACTTCAGTCATATGAAGATGATGATCATGCAGGATACGGAACTAATACTCTTTAATGCTGCAGCTATCGGGATAATATGACTAGGTCATGTTTTATCCGATTATAGAGACTAGTTACCAGATATCCGATATGTGTTTCTTACGGGGCAGACACAATTCTAGCCCCAGGCATTGCATGTGACATCCGATACTGGATTGCAATACGTAATACTACGTATACTACGCCTGACATATATTATATGTTCCTTAAAGAATATTTCTGGAGAATTGGGTAGGCACGGTGCTTTGCTAGAAGCCAACCATGTCTTGTAAATCGGTAAAAACGTAGTACTAGGTACATACATGTTCGGATAGTCTGATGACCGGATTTACTGCAACATATCCAGGGATCTCATGGGTCGCATCCTGAAGATTCACCGATGAGTATGACTCGAACATAATACTCTGAGATTAATTATATAAGAGAGAGAAATTAATCTATGTTTAAATGCGGAGAATTTTATCTGGATAAAATACTATTAAAGGAAAGAATGATTAATTTGGAATTAATCGATAAAATAATATATTCGATATATTATATGAAATTAGATTTCATAACGTAATTAAATTAGATTTTAATACGGGCGAACGAGTTAATTTAGAATTATTCACTAGCGACGTCAATAGTAATTCTGCTAGGCATAATTTATTTAATTAAATTTGATTTAATTACGTCGCAACGGAAAATTCGTTAATTCAGAATTAGCGAACCCGAGCCCGGGGATGTGTTGCTGCCCACTCGGATTTTGAATCAAGTGGAGAGCCCACATGTCACATCAAAAGTCACATCACTAGTCAACTTTATCTAACTTTTTGGTTGATGTAAGTTGTTGGAGATTGCTTGTTTTTTACACAAGCTTGACGTGTACCAACTTTTTGGGCGTGAACCTAGGGTTCATTCTCTTTGATTTTTGATTCAAAATCATGAGTGCTAGCACACACAAGGAGTCATTCAAATGTGATATGGAAACCAATCCTTGAGCTTGGAATCAACACTCAAAGCTTGGAGCTTGAAGATCAACACAAGAAGCTTGGCCGAATTCCATGGAGGAAAATTTTTGTGTTCAACGCATCCAAAATCCGATCAAAGTGAGTATTTTCTGCATTCTTACTTTGTTGTATTCACATGTTTCATTGCTTAATTTGATCTTGGTTTGACCTAGAAACCCAACAATGGTATCAGAGCGGTTATTAAGCATGAAATTGAATTTAGGGTTTCTTAACTTTAATTTGGGTATTTTTGATTTGAGCATGTTTTATTCGAATTGTTTGTTTGAGCATGCTTATAATATGTTAACTTTGAGTTGTACATGATCAATTTGATGAAAAATTAATTGGATTAAGTTCCCCAAATGCATTGGCTTGGCCGAATGGTGTAGGAGCCTTAGCTCTTGGTGATTTTGATTTTAAACAATTGGATATGTTTAAAATGCATGGATATATTAGTTTGTGATTTAATGGATTGAAATCAAAATTGATATAAAAAATCACCATATTGCCGAGAACCTTGGAAGCATGTTGGATTGATTTTGCTTCAATTTGTGTTGGACATAAGTTGATTAATTAAAGCATGATTAATTAGTAAATTGGTATGGATTTTGGAAATGTTTGATTTAACTAATTAATTATGGCTAATACACTTTAATTGATTAAATTATGATATTTGGAATATTGGAATTTAATTAATTGGGCTTAATTTGGATTGGGCTAAAATGTTGTATTTGGCTTAATAGGCTTGGTTGGGCCAAGTTTGGTTAGGTTAATTGGTTGGATCCAATTGGGCCTAAAACCATTTCCATAAAGTCCAAATATGAATTGAGCCTTTTATCATTTAATTGGGCCTAATGGGCCTAAATTGATTTTTGGCAAAGGGTGATTCCTTATGGGCTTAAGTTGCCAAAGTCCATGCCTTATAAATTAATTGAAAGCCCATTGGACTTTAATTAAATTGACATTGGATGTTAATTGGGCTTTGAGACCCGTTAAGATTAGATTTAGAATCTAAGTCGCAAAGGCTCATTAATAAAGTGTAATTTATTTATTTGGAATTAAATAAAGAATTAGTATTGAATACAAATTAAATTGGATTTAATATTGTAGTTTGATAAAATTCAAGAATTCGTACTTTGAGTACTTATTCTTAAACGAGTTGGACTCGCGCAAATCAAATCGTTGTTTGAAACATTGGATGGTCATAATTAATTGGATTAGATTGATTGATAACATGCTTCGTGTGAATACATGGATGTGATGTATGAATAATGTATATCAGATGGATATTAGATGGGTGAGGGCAATTTTGGAAATTGTTGTAATAAATTTAGAATTTTATTAATTGGACCTGCGTGTACAGCCTATACTCTTGATTCTTGTATTTCTCTTCTCACCTATTCCTAATGTAAATGAGGTTTCTTTAGAAGTGTTATGTATTGGGTAGAAGTAAGTTTGTGCTAGGGGAGAGAGGAAAGTGAGAGATTTGTTCTAGGAACAAAATGTTTTAAATATCCATCCGCATATCATTATTAATTTATTTACCGTGCCTTATTATGCTTTTAGAATGCATGTTAAGGGTGTATGATAAGACCTAATCAAAGATAATTAATTGGTTGCCAATTACCCGAAAAACCTCAACAAATATTAAACGTTTCCTTCCATTGAGTGATTCTCTCTCAAGATCCAAGATTGGCACTAGTTTGTTGGACAAAGTCAAGACCTTTGTCCATTGCGAATGTGTTTGAATCATGAAGGCTTTGTTCCATATCGCATGTCTTGTCCAAGTTGTGATTTGTTGGCCAAAGTCAAGATCACTTCTTGTCCATCGACATCGATTACGAAGCTTTCCAAGGTCAATGGGTCCCGCTTAACTGGAATCATTAAGCTTGTTGTGTCAAAGCCAAGGCTTAGTTGATTCAGAGGAAAAAGGTTAGGAAATATATTGGATATATTGGCATATATAGATATATGTTTCGGACTTGGATGTCCACCTACTGGATCTAGAATTGGATGAGATCCAATTGATCTTATAGATCTACCTAGTTAAGTTTCATACAATTTGTGGTCAAAGTCAAGATTGTGTGTTATTTACGGGATCCTAGCCCACTAGGAAACTAGGTTTCCCGAGTACTCAACAGAGGGTTAGAGGCTCGCCGAAAAATAGGGGAGGAAGTATTAAATTGCAATTTCGTTAGATACTTGCCAATACGCGCTCATTTCATTTTTCGTCATTACATTAAATATATTAGTTGGACTAATATTAATTGTTGATTTAATTAAACAGTGGACTGTATTCAAACTACTTCAATTTATAGTTGATTATATAATTGGATTATAGTAATCAATATATTTGAATTTAACCAATCAAATATAGTTGATTATATAGTTAGACTATAGTAATCATTATATTCAATTTTACCTGAAATCATTGATTGGATAGTTGGACTATAGCAATCAAGATAACTGAAAGATTAGCGTTTAAAACATAATCCTGGGAGAAAATGTCCTTAAACGGCTTTAATTTTCAGATTGGGAATAGAAACTCAGGATAGTCCTGGGAACTGAGAACTTATTCTATTAGATAGAGAAACATCTCGGGCCTAAGCCCGAAGTTGAGCAAATAGTGGAGCATGAGTTTTGGATGATCATGGTGATGATAACTTTAGTGCTCAATCCTTAGCTTACCGCAATGACACTTTAATTTGTCATCAAATTAAGGATTAAGCCTTTGTACCATGATGATAAAATTAAAGATCTTCATAGATTTATTCTTAGATCTTAGAAGTATAAATTGCAAAAGAAGCTCTTTCGCTCGTGTATGTCAGAGGGTACATCTGTCAAACAATAGGTGCGCAGATGATTGCTGACATCGATCAGCTAGGTTAGCTGTTTGCATTACCTACGTGGCCGAGACCACCAAAGATTTGATCTTATAGTCTCTACCCGAAAGCTGGAGCAGGTCATTATGAACCAAGAGAAAAACTCTTGGAGAGTTGAAGGCTATGCTCAAGAAGGCAGGCCAGAGCTTATAAAAGGGGCAAAGGCCAAATCATCAAAGTATTCGGAAAGACAAATGAAATAGGTCAAGATCTCTGCTAAACGTGCAACGGGGTACGGATGTGTGACTGACGTATGGACAAGGCAGATATGAAGGAAGTGAAGGGGTGAAGGCTCGGCTCAAGCAGGTTTGTAATAAACACGTCGCTACTGGTTTAAAAAAATTGGATTTTTGAGATCTATGTGGTACATAAATCTGTTATGATGTGAAAAAATCTGTCTGATTGAGGAGACGGACTTCAGTTGAATCTACCTACGAGTCGAAAACGGACGGAGTGCTATTTTAAACGTAGAAACCGAGTTAGGAAAAAACATCCCCTTAGGGTATGTACTAAAGTATGGAAACTGGTCTAAATGTATACTGTTAGACAGTAATGACCCATAGCGTCACTATTTTGTAAATGATATTGTATTATTGTACAAAATTAACTATGTAGTAATGAAATTGCCTTTTACCGTTTTGTAATTTATTTACTTTGATATATAAATGGTAAAAGTCCCTATGATTAGTTCCGGATTGTGATGATATGAGACAGTATCAATCCATAAAGGTTTAATCATTAAATATCCCTAGTCGTAGTATTATCGAGATTGGACATCGATAATGCGGAATAGACTAGTACTGCACTTGTGCATGTTGTGAGGGCACAACGGCATAGTTCTCATATATTTAAGTATTGGATACTTATGCAAGTGCGGTAGGTAGGAGGTTGTGTTTTACCGATGGTACGGAAAACAGCTTCGCTCTGGATAGACCCCGCGGAGTCCCATTGGTAGTATGTCTGCGTGTCTATGGGAGTCCGCTTCAGGGTAGGTGCATATGATCTTAACCTGAGATTTGCATCGCTAGTACTTACGACAATCGGTAAAATTTAGGTTTGGTGGTCCAGGGCTTTAACGAGTTCTGTGTATACTCTTCTGGGTTTATCGAGAATCGTAGTGTACTGGGTGTGATGTCAAGATGGAAGTATCACTTCAGACATATGGAGATGATGATCGCGAGGGATACAGAACTAGTACTCTATAATGGTTGCAACCATCGGGATAATATGACTAGGTCAGGATTATCCGATTCAAAGAGACTGGTTGCTTGATGTCCGATATGTGTATCGTACGGGGCAGACACATATCCAGCCCCAGGCCTTACATGTGATCATCCGATACTGGTTCGATATACACTATACTACGGTATACTACGCCTGTTATAGATCTATTCCAGTAAGAATATTTCTAGAGAATTGGGTAGGCATGGCGTTTTGCTAGAAGCTAACCTTGTCTTGTAAATCGGTAAAAACGTAGTACTTGGTACGTACGTGTTCGAATAGTTCGACAACCGGATTTACTGCCAACATATCTAGAGGTCTCTTGGGTCGCTTCCCGAAGATTCACCAATGACGTATGATTCAAACTCGATTAATCTTGGATTAATTACGGAGAGACTTTATCTTGGATAAAGTACTATATAAAGAGAGAGAACGATTAATTTAGAATTAATCGTAAAATTATTATATTCGATATAATAATCGGAATTCGATTTCGACGCGAAATTGAAATTAGATTTTAATTCGGGCAAACGAGTTAATTTAGAATTAATTCGTTAGCGACGTAAATAATAATTTCGCTAGGCGCAATTATTTATTTAAATTCGATTTAATTAACGTCGCGACGTAAGCTCGGTATTTCGGAAATATCGAACCCGAACGCGTGAGTGCACGTGGGCCCACTTTCATTTGGAAACGTGTGGGGCCCACATGACACTTGTCATTATTTGCATTATTTAATCAAGATGTATTGCATGAAGATAGTGTACAAAGCACTCAAGGGTATTGCATGGAAATTGAGTGTTAGACACTCTAAGTCTTTGCATGGTTTGTGTCATAAGTATATTATTATTTAATATAATTATGACATAAATATAAATTGATTTTTGAGACAAAAATCCGAATCCTCCTCTCCCTCTCTAATTACCGAAACAGTGAGCTCTCAAAGCTCTCTCCAATTCTTCATTTGTTTTGTGGCAAGACAAGAAGAAAGTGTGCTTGTTTGGAACTCTAACACACAACTTTGGCTAGCAACATCAAGGGATCATACAAGGTGTTATGGGAAACTCATCTTAGAGCTTGGAAGGATCAAACTTTGCTTGGAGCATTTCTTTTCATCTTGGCCGAATCCTCCACTGCACAAAGGAGCAACATTTGTTTCATCCATTGCATCCACATTCCGTTTTTGTGAGTATTGTTTCCGCCATTACTTCAATGTAGTTCATTCTTATATATATTTTGCTTGTTTTTGATCTTGGGACATGGTTATTAGATTTCCAACAATGGTATCATTGAGCCTAAAAATGCATGCAAATATATTAGGATGTTATTTGGGGAAAATTGTTTGAAGCATGATTTGATGAGTTTGCTTGATTAAATATGCTTAGATGTATGTTAAATGGATTATACATCATCAATTTCATGGAAAATAAATTGGATTAATTTTTCCAACCCCAATGAGGCTTGGCCGAATACATGCAAGCATGTGGACTAGATGATTTTTTAATTTTAAGACATTGGATGACTTGAAATAATATGGAGATGATCATTTGTAACTTGATTGGATTGAAAACGAAATCGGAACCATATTAATCACCTTGGCCGAATGCTTGATGATGATTAGGGACTTGATTTTTTGATTAAATAATGTTGGACATGTATTTAAGATAAAAATATGATTAATAGATTAATTTGATATTTTGGGAATATTGATTTAAAGGATTAATCATGAAAACACTTTAATTAATTAAGTTATAAAATTTGGAATTTTAAAATTTAGTTAATTGGGCTTAAATTGGAATTGGGCCTAAAACTATTATATTTGGTCATAAATGGGCTTGGTTGGGCCAAGTAGATTTGGACCATTTGGATTGGATCCAAAATGGGCCTTAATCACACCATTTAAGTCCAAATGTAATAAATGGGCTTTTATGTTTAATTGGGCCTTATGGGCTTGATATTGATTTTATGGCAAATGAGGGTGATTCCTTATTGGGCTTGGAAATTGGGTTTGACCCACATTGACCAAGGCCCAAGCCTAATGAAATCAATAGAAAGCCCATCGGACTTTAATTAAACGGACATTAGATGTTAGTTGGGCTTTGAGACCCAAAAGTACTAGATTTGGAATCTAAGTTATAAAAGCACAATAAAAGTGTAAATATTTAATTTAGAATTAAATAAAGGATTAGTATTGAATACGACTTAAATTGGATTTAACGAGTAGTTCGATATAATTCGTGAATTCATACCATATGTATTTATTCTCAAAACGAGTTGGACTCGCGCAAATGCAAACAATTGTTTGAACATTGTATTGTCACCTAATTAAAGACTAATTAATTGGATTTGATTGGTTGTATAACATGCCTTGAATGAATGAATGAATGTGGATGTGTTGTATGAATAGTGTATATCGGATGGATATTAGAAGGGAAGGGTAATTTTAGAAATTATTGTAAATTTGGAATTTATAAATTGGACCTGCGTGTCCAGCCTTATCTCTTTATCTCTTTGTATTCTCTTCTCACCTAATTCCCCTCAATGTAAATGAGGTTTCTCTTATTGTATTATGTAATTGGGTAGAAGTAGAATAGTGCTAGCGGGGAGAGGAAAGGGAGTGATTTGTTCTAGGAACAAGTTGTTTATATATCCATCCGCATATCACTATTACTTTACTTTACGCGCTTTATGATGTTTTAGAAGCATGCTTAAGGGTGTATGATGATGAGACCTAACAAAGATAAATTAATTGGTTGCCAATTACGCGAAAAATCCCTCAAACAATATTAAGCGATTTTCCTTCCGTTGAATGATTCTTTCTCAAGATCCGAAATTGGCATTGGTTTGTTGGCCAAAGTCAAGACCTTTGTCAATTGAGGATGTGTTTGAATCATGAGAGTTTTGTTCCACATCGGTGTCCTGTCCAAGTTGTGATTTGTTGGCCAAAGTCAAGATCACTTCTTGTCCATCGACATTGATTACGAAACTTTCCTTGTCAATGGGTCCCGCTTAACTGGAATCATTAGGTTTGTTGTGCCAAAGCCAAGGCTTAGTTGATTCAGAGGAAATGGTTAGGAAAATGTATTGGATACATTGACGTATGTATTAGATATATATGTTTCGGACTTGGATGTCCACCTACCGGATCTAGGAATTGGATGGGATCCAATTGATCTTCGAGATCTACCTAGTTAAATATCATACAACTGGTTGGCCAAAGTCAAGGTTGTGTGTTATTTAACGGGATCCTAGCCCACTAGGAAATTGGATTTCCCGAGTACTCAACAGAGGGTTAGAGACTTGTAGAAAATAGTGGGAGGCTAGTATTGAGTTTGCAATTTCATTCAGATACTTAGCTTTACGCGCTTACAAAATTTATTTCGTCAATTTTTAACATTAGTTGGACTAATAAAATGTTATTTTTCTTGTAACAGTTTGACTGTACCCATTTTATCGTTAACTAGATAGTTGGACTATCGTAGTTAAGATGGCAAGCAAGGTAAATGTCCGAGACATCATCATGGGTGACAATGTCTTTAAGGGGACAAACTTCGCTGATTGGGAAATGAACCTAAGGATAGTCCTTGGGGCGGAGAGGATACTGTATACGATACAAAGACCTCTCGGGCCTAAGCCCACTGAGCCACTTGAGCTGGAGTTATGGAAAACTCACAGTGATGATTGTGACACGGCTCAGTCGATCATGCTTGCTTCAATGACTCAACACTTTCGTCGCCAAAATAGGGACTTGGATCCTTATAATATGATGGCAAGATTGCAAGATCTTCACCGCACTAATAAGCGGATGGCGAGGTACGAGTTAGTGAAGAAATCTTTCGCTCCCGTATGACTGATGGTAGTTCTGTTGAGGTCCATGGGACTCAAATGATAGCCGATATTGATGAACTGGCTAATATGGGTATAGTCTTGGAGTCTGAGCTGGCTATAGATGTACTTCTACAGTCACTACCCGATACTTGGAAACAGATTGTCATCAACTACAAACTGATGAATTCGGATGACACTCTTGGAGAGTTGTTGTCAATTCTCAAGGAGTCAGAGAAAGAACTTCTGAAAGGCAACAAGCGCGAGGCGCACTTTGCAACAACATCTCAAACGCCGAAAGCTGGGCTCAAGGCAACTGGGGGTGTTAAGAAGAAAAGCATAAGAACAAAGGCAAGGCCAAGTCAACAAAGGCTTCTGGGAAGCCAAGGGACAAGTCTCAAGATGTTTGCCTGAAATGCGGCAAGAGAGGTCACTGGAAGCGTGACTGCCGCATGAACAAGGGACATAAGGAGGACATACAGGCGGGCAAGGCTCCGGCCTCAGGTATGTTGTTATTGAGATAAATATGACTACTTCCAGTCTTAATAAAAATTGGATTTTTGATTCTGGCTGTGGTTCTCATATTTGTACTGATGTGCAGGATCTGCATGATAGCAGGAGACTGGCTTCGGGGGAGGTAGATCTACGAGTTGGAAATGGAACTTCTGTTGCTGTTTTGGCCGTAGGCACTTTTGTTTTGGAACTGCCCTCGGGGCATGTACTTAAACTAAATGACTGTTATTTTGTTCCTAGTTTAACTAGGAATATTATTTCTGTATCTTTGTTAACCCAAACAGGGTACACTTTTGTATTTAAAAACACCAGGTGTTATTTATATATGAATGATGCAGCAGAATTTGCAGTGCTGATGCAAATAATGGTCTTTATATTTTGAATATAAATGAATCTCCAAAATGTAAAATAACAAACAAAAGGCTCAAAATGAGTAATCCAAAAGAAGAAACTTATTTGTGGCATTGTCGTCTGGGACACATCAACAAGACTCGCATATCCACACTTTCGAAGAGTGGGTACTTGGACGGATTTGATCCAAATTCATATGACGTCTGCGAATCTTGTTTATTAGGCAAAATGCCTAAATCACCTTTTAGTGGTAAAGGTGAACGCGCCACTGAACTGTTAGCCCTCGTTCATAGTGACGTTTGTGGGCCCATGTCTAGCCAGGCTAGAGGTGGATATCGATACTTCGTAACCTTTACGGATGATGCATCACGTTATGGTTATGTGTATCTAATGATGCACAAGTCGGAAACTTTTGAGAAATTCAAAGAGTTTCGACACGAAGTTGAAAAACAAACAGGCAAGAGTATTAAAACATTACGGTCGGACCGTGGTGGCGAATACTTAAGTAATGAGTTTCAAGATTACTTGAAAGAATATGGTATTCTTTCACAATGGACTCCTCCTGGAACACCACAATTAAATGGTGTGTCTGAACGGAGAGAAACCGTACCTTGCTTGACATGGTAAGGTCGATGATGAGTCGCACTGAGCTGCCTATATCCTTCTGGGGACATGCATTAGAAAGTGCAATTCTTATTTTGAATAGGGTTCCGTCAAAGTCTGTTGAACAGACTCCGTATGAGATATGGACAGGAAAGAAACCAGGTTTCTCATTCCTGAAGATTTGGGGTTGCTGGGCATACGTCAAACGTTTGGAAGGTACCAAACTTGAACCCAAATCAGATAAATGCCTATTTGTTGGATATCCTAAGGAAACCAAAGGATATTACTTCTATAACCAAAAGAGAACAAAGTATTTGTTGCTCTACATGCGGTTTTCCTTGAGAAGGAATTCCTAAATGCAGTGTTAGTGGAGGAAAGTAGAACTCGATGAAAGTCGTAGTGATACTGTTCCTGGCAATGAATCAAGAACGGAACATGAACAGTCCATCCAGGATGAGACTGAACCACAATCTCAATTACACAAGGACTACGTAGGTCGGAGAGAGTCAGGGTAATACCTGAGAGGTATGGATTCCTGATCTCACCTCATGTAGATATTAATCTTATTGAGGATACTGAACCGGCTACGTATGAGGAAGCGATACAGGGTATCGAATCCACTTTATGGCAAGAGGCCATGAAGGCCGAAATGGATTCCATGTATACCAACCAAGTTTGGACACTGGTTGATGCACCAGAAGGCGTAAAGCCTATTGGATGCAAATGGGTCTTCAAGAAGAAGACAGACATGGATGGCAACGTACAAACGTACAAAGCTAGGCTCGTAGCGAAGGGGTATCGTCAACAACTTGGAGTTGATTATGACGAAACTTTCTCACCCGTTGCCATGATTAAATCCATTCGGATAATGCTTGCAATAGCTGCATATTACGATTACGAAATATGGCAGATGGACGTTAAAACCGCTTTCCTTAACGGAAACCTGTTGGAGGATGTTTATATGCAACAACCTGACGGTTTTATCGCACCAAGACTTGCAAACAAGGTTTGTAAGTTAAATCGGTCCATTTATGGACTGAAGCAAGCATCGAGGTCATGGAACCAACGTTTTGATGAGGTCATAAAAGAATATGATTTCATTCAAAACGTAGATGATCCTTGTGTATATAAGAAGGTTAGTGGGAGTGCACTGACTTTTATTGTCCTTTATGTCGACGATGTGTATGCTTATAGGCAATGACATTCCCATGTTAACGTCGGTGAAAGCTTGGCTTTCATTGAAATTCTCCATGAAAGATCTGGGAGAAGCAGCTTTTATTCTAGGAATAAAGATCTACCGGGATAGATCTAGAAAGCTACTTGGACTCTCCCAGAGTACATATATTGATAAAGTGTTGAAGAGATTCAACATGGATCAGTCCAAGAAGGGACTGTTGCCAACATCACATGGCGTCTTTCTATCTAGGGACATGTGTCCTAAAACACAAGATGAGAGAGACAACATGAGTCGGACTCCGTTCGCCTCGGCAGTCGGATCGATCATGTATGCCATGATATGTACACGACCTGATGTGTCCTATGCTTTGAGCATGTGCAGTCGATATCAGGCCGATCCAGGACAGGATCACTGGATGGCGGTTAAGAATATCCTTAGGTATCTTAAAAGAACTAAGGATGTTTTCTTAATCTATGGAGATGGAGAACTTGAGGTATCTGGGTATACCGATGCAAGTTTCCAAACCGACAGAGACGACTTCAAGTCGCAAACCGGGTACATATTTTGCTTGAATAACGGAGCAGTGAGCTGGAAATCTTCCAAGCAAGATACTGTTGCCGATTCAGCAACTGAAGCGGAGTACATTGCAGCAGCTGAAGCAGCAAAAGAGGCAGTTTGGATCCGAAAATTCCTAATTGGATTAGGAGTAGTTCCGTTAGCAGCTGAGCCCGTTCCATTGTATTGTGACAATAGCGGGGCTATAGCACAGGCTAAGGAACCAAGGTCTCATCAACGATCCAAACATGTTCTTCGACGATTCCATCTGATTCGAGAGATCATACATCGTGGCGATGTGAAGATCGAGAAGATCGCATCAGAGGATAATATTGCAGATCCGCTGACGAAGGCTATTCCTCGGGAAAAGTTTGAGCGACATGTACATAGTTCAGGTATTAGATGCTTGAGTGACTGGCTATAGGCCAAGTGGGAGATTGTTAGACAGTAATGACCCATAGCGTCACTATTTTGTAAATGATATTGTATTATTGTACAAAATTAACTATGTAGTAATGAAATTGCCTTTTACCGTTTTGTAATTTATTTACTTTGATATATAAATGGTAAAAGTCCCTATGATTAGTTCCGGATTGTGATGATATGAGACAGTATCAATCCATAAAGGTTTAATCATTAAATATCCCTAGTCGTAGTATTATCGAGATTGGACATCGATAATGCGGAATAGACTAGTACTGCACTTGTGCATGTTGTGAGGGCACAACGGCATAGTTCTCATATATTTAAGTATTGGATACTTATGCAAGTGCGGTAGGAGGTTGTGTTTTACCGATGGTACGGAAAACAGCTTCGCTCTGGATAGACCCCGCGGAGTCCCATTGGTAGTATGTCTGCGTGTCTATGGGAGTCCGCTTCAAGGGTAGGTGCATATGATCTTAACCTGAGATTTGCATCGCTAGTACTTACGACAATCGGTAAAATTTAGGTTTGGTGGTCCAGGGCTTTAACGAGTTCTGTGTATACCTCTTCTGGGTTTATCGAGAATCGTAGTGTACTGGGTGTGATGTCAAGATGGAAGTATCACTTCAGACATATGGAGATGATGATCGCGAGGGATACAGAACTAGTACTCTATAATGGTTGCAACCATCGGGATAATATGACTAGGTCAGGATTATCCGATTCAAAGAGACTGGTTGCTTGATGTCCGATATGTGTATCGTACGGGGCAGACACATATCCAGCCCCAGGCCTACATGTGATCATCCGATACTGGTTCGATATACACTATACTACGGTATACTACGCCTGTTATAGATCTAATATTCCAGTAAGAATATTTCTAGAGAATTGGGTAGGCATGGCGTTTTGCTAGAAGCTAACCTTGTCTTGTAAATCGGAAAAAACGTAGTACTTGGTACGTACGTGTTCGAATAGTTCGACAACCGGATTTACTGCCAACATATCTAGAGGTCTCTTGGGTCGCTTCCCGAAGATTCACCAATGACGTATGATTCAAACTCGATTAATCTTGGATTAATTACGGAGAGACTTTATCTTGGATAAATAAAGTACTATATAAAGAGAGAGAACGATTAATTTAGAATTAATCGTAAAATTATTATATTCGATATAATAATCGGAATTCGATTTCGACGCGAAATTGAAATTAGATTTTAATTCGGGCAAACGAGTTAATTTAGAATTAATTCGTTAGCGACGTAAATAATAATTTCGCTAGGCGCAATTATTTATTTAAATTCGATTTAATTAACGTCGCGACGTAAGCTCGGTATTTCGGAAATATCGAACCCGAACGCGTGAGTGCACGTGGGCCCACTTTCATTTGGAAACGTGTGGGGCCCACATGACACTTGTCATTATTTGCATTATTTAATCAAGATGTATTGCATGAAGATAGTGTACAAAGCACTCAAGGGTATTGCATGGAAATTGAGTGTTAGACACTCTAAGTCTTTGCATGGTTTGTGTCATAAGTATATTATTATTTAATATAATTATAACATAAATATAAATTGATTTTTGAGACAAAAAATCAAATCCTCCCTCCCTCTCTAATTACCGAAACAGTGAGCTCTCAAAGCTCTCTCCAATTCTTCATTTGTTTTGTGGCAAGACAAGAAGAAAGTGTGCTTGTTTGGAACTCTAACACACAACTTTGGCTAGCAACATCAAGGGATCATACAAGGTGTTATGGGAAACTCATCTTAGAGCTTGGAAGGATCAAACTTTGCTTGGAGCATTTCTTTTCATCTTGGCCGAATCCTCCACTGCCCAAAGGAGCAACATTTGTTTCATCCATTGCATCCACATTCCGTTTTTGTGAGTATTGTTTCCGCCATTACTTCAATGTAGTTCATTCTTATATATATTTTGCTTGTTTTTGATTTTGGGACATGGTTATTAGATTTCCAACAGTACCTAGTTTGACTAGAAACATTATCTTTATATCTAAGTTTAACCTGTTACGGGTATACCTTTATATTCTAGAACACTAAGTGTTTTATTTTATAAAGATCATATTGAGATAAGCACATTAGATGTAAATAACAGTATTTATATTTAAAATATAAATGAATCTCAAACGTATAACATGACAAACAAATAGCTCAAACTGAATTAATCAGATGAGACTTATTTATGGCATTGTTGTCTGGGACACATTAACAAGACTCGTATATCCACACTTTCGAAGAGTAGATACTAGGACCGATTTGATTCTAATTCAAATGATGTCTACGAATCTAGTTTATTAGGCAAAATGCCTTTTTCACCTTTTACTTGGTAAAAGTACAAGTGCCACCGATCTATTAGCCCTCGTTCATAGTGACGTAAGTGGGCCCATATCTAGCTAGGCTAGATATGGATATGAATACTTCGTAACCTTTACGAATGTGGCATCGCGTTATGGTTATGTGTATTTTAATGAAACACGAATCGGAAACTTTTGATAAATTCAAAGAGTTTCGACACGAAGTATAAAAACAGACCGGCAAGAGTATTAAAACATCACGATTGGACCGTGATGAAAATACTTAAGCAATAAGTTTCTCAATTACTTGAAAGAGTATAGTATTCTTTCAATGTGGACTCTTCACGGAACACCTCATTTTGACAGTGTGTCCGAACAGAGAAACCAAACTTCGTTGGACATGGTAAGGTTAATTATGAGTCACTCTGAGCTACCATTTTCCTTCTAGGGATACGCATTAAACAATACAATACTTATTTTGAATAAGGTTCCATAAAAAACCTGTTGGACATATTTCATATTAGATATGAACAGGAAAGAAACCAGGTTTTCTTATTCCTGAAGATTTGGGTATGTTGGGCATATGTTTGGATGATACCAAACTAGAACCCAAATTGGATAAGTGCCTATTTGTAATTGGTTATCCTAGGGAAACCAAAGTATAGTACTTATACAACTCACAAGAGCACAATGTAATTGTTGCTCCTCATGCGGTTTTCCTAGAAGGAATACCTATATGCAGTGGTAAGTGGGAGGAAAGTAAAACTCGATGAAAATCGGAGTAATACTGTTCCAGGCACCGATTGTTTAACGGAACACAAACAGTTCATTAGGGATAAAATTGTACCATAATCTTCGAATACACAAGAACCGCGTAAGAAAACAACCTGGGAAGTATGGGTTTCTGATCTCACCTCATGAAGATATCAATCTTATTGAGAAATAAGAACTGACTACGTATGAGGAAGTGATACAAGGTATCGACTACCTATCATGGAAAAGTGTCATGAAATCCGAAATGGATTCCATGTATACCAACCAAGTTTGGACACTGGTTGTTATACCGGAAGGCATTGTGCCTATAGGTACTATATAAGTCTTCAAGGAAGACATACATGGATAGAAACATACCAAAGTACAAAGGTAGGCTTGTAGCGAAAAGGTATCGTTATCAACATTGTGTCGATTACAACGAAATCTTTTACTCATTGCCATGGTTAAATCCATTTGGATAATGCTTGCTAATGCTGCATGTTTCATTTATGAAATATGGCAGCTGAACATCAAAATCACTTTCCTTAAAAGGAAACCTTTTGAAGGATGTTTACAACATCCTAACGGTTTTGTCGTACCAAAACATGCAAACAAGGTTTACAAGATAATTCGATCTATTTATGGATTGAAGCAAGCATTGCGTTCTTGGAACTATCGTTTTGATGTAATCATAATAGTATATGATTTAATTCAAAACAAAAAGGATTCTTGTGTATATAAGGAAGTTAGTGGGAGCGCACTGACAATGATTGTCCTATATAATGATGACATATCATTTCTTGGAAATGACATTTCCATACTACAATCGGTGAAAGCTTGGGTTTCATGAAAATTCTCTGTAGAATACTTGGGAGAGACTACCTTTATTCTAGGAATAAGGATCTACTAGGATAGATCTAAAAGTTGTTGGCACTCTCCGAGAACTCGTACACTGAAATATATGTATGCGACCTGGTGTCTCATATACTTTGAGCATATGGAGTCACAATCGGGGCAATCCAAGTGATGGTCACTGGATTGATGTTAAGAACATCCTTAAGTATCTTAGATGAACTAAGGATGCTTTCTTAAGCTATGGAGAAGGAGAACTTGAAGTGACTGGGTTCACTATTGCAAGTTTCCTAACCGATAAAAACGACTATAGGTCGTAATAAGGGTACTATATAGTTTGAATAACGGAACAGTGAGCTGGAAATCTTCCAAGCAAGATACTGTTTCCGAATAAACAACAAAAGCGGAATATTGTTGTAGCTGAGGCAGCACTAGAAGCAATTTGGATCTATAATAATCCTTATATTAGGTATAGTTCTGTTAGCGGCTGAGCTAGGCTACAGCACAAGCTAAAGAATTAATGGTCTCATCAATAATCCAAATATATACTTCAATTATTTCATCTGATTCGTCGGATCATACATCGTGGCGATGTGATGATCGAATAAATCGCTTCAGAAGATAACATTGCAAATCCGCTGACAAAAGCTGTTTCTTAGCAGAAGTTTGAGTGAACCGTACATAGTTCAAGTGTAGGACACTTGAGTGATTGGCTATAGGCCAAGTCAGAGATTGTTGGATAATTATGACCCATAACATCACTATTTGTACAGAACATGGTGTTGTTATACAAATTAACTATGTGACAAAGGAAATTGCTCTTTTATCATTTGTAATTTGATAACCGGGATATATAAATGATAAAAGTCCATATGATTAGTATTGGATTAATAAGATATGAGATAATATTAATCCACTAAGGTTTAATCATTAAAATATCCCTAGTCGTAGTATTATCGAGATTGGACATCGATAATGCGGAATAGACTAGTATTGCACTTGTGCGCGTTGTGGGAGCATAACGACATAGTTCTCATATATTTAAGTATTGGTTACTTATGCAAGTGTGATATGAGGTTGTGTTTACCGATGGTACGGAAACAGCTTCGCTCTGGATAGACCCCTCGGAATTCCATTGGTAGTATGACTATATGTCTATGGAAGTCCGAATCAGGGTAGGTGTATTTGGTCTTAACCTGAGACTTGCATCGCTAATACTTGCAACAATCAATATACTTTGGTTTTGGTCGTCCGGGGCTTTAACAGGTTCTGTGTACGCCTCTTCTAGGTATATTGAGAATCGTAGTGTACTGTGTGTGATGTCAAGATGGAAGTATCACTTCAGTCATATGAAGATGATGATCACGCAGGATACGGAACTAGTACTCTTTAATGCTGCAGCTATCGGGATAATATGACTAGGTCATGTTTATCCGATTATAGAGACTAGTTACGAGAGATTCGATATGTGCTTCGTACGGGGCAGACACAATTCCAGCCCCAGGCCTTGCTTGTGACATCCGATACTGGATCGCAATACGCAATACTACGTATACTACGCCTGACATAGATTATATATTCCTTAAAGAATATTTCTGGAGAATTGGGTAGGCACGGTGATTTTCTAGAAGCCAACCATGTCTTGTAAATTGGTAAAAACGTAGTACTAGGTACGTACGTTTTTGGATAGTCCGACGACCGTATTTACTGCCAACATATCCAGAGATCTCATGGGTCGCTTCCCGAAGATTCACCGATGACGTATGACTCGAACATAATTAATCTGGGATTAATTATAAGAGAGAGAAAATTAATCTATGATTAATTGCGAAGAAATTTTATCTGGGATAAAATACTATTTAAGGAGAGAGAACGATTAAATTGGAATTAATCGATAAAATAATATATTCGATATATTATATGAAATTAGATTTCATAACGGAATTAAAATTAGATTTTAATACGGGCGAACGAGTTAATTTAGAATTAATTCACTAGCGACGTCAATAGTAATTTTGCTAGGCATAATTATTTAATTAAATTTGATTTAATTACGTTGCAACGGAAAATTCGTTAATTCAGAATTAGCGAACCCGAGCCCGGGATGTGTTGCGGGCCCACTCAGATTTTGAATCAAGTGGAGCCCACATGTCACATCACAAGTCACATCACTAGTAAACTTTATCTAACTTTTTGGTTGATGTAAGTTGTTGGAGATTGCTTGTTTTTTACACAAGCTTGACTTGTACCAACTTTTTGGAAATTTGGTAAATGGTATTTGATTTTGGAAATCAAAAAAAAAAAAAACACAATTTTTCATTCTCTCTCTCTTTCTCTCTATGGCCGAATGGCCTTCTTCTTTTTCTATCAAGTTGGGCGTGAACCTAGGGTTCATTCTCTTTGATTTTTGATTCAAAATCATGAGTGCTAGCACACACAAGGATCATTCAAAGGTGATAGGGAAATCAATCCTTGAGCTTGGAATCAACACTCAAAGCTTGGAGCTTGAAGATCAACACAAGGAGCTTGGCCGAATTCCATGGAGGAAAATTTTTGTGTTCAACGCATCCAAAATCCGATCAAAGTGAGTATTTTCCGCATTCTTACTTTGTTGTATTCACATGTTTCATTGCTTAATTTGATCTTGGTTTGACCTAGAAAACCCAACACTCTGATGAAACCAATGATATTTTCTTGCAAAATTTCTACTAAAGGAATGGTCTCCACCCATTTAGTGAAGAAGTTTGTAGCGAGAATAATAAAACTATGTCTTGGATCCTAAGTTACTTAAGCTAATTCATTTTCTATTTCATTATTCATCCTGTGGATGTGCCAAATCTCTACTTTATCAAACTAATCCATCAGTTCCCGAGTAATTTCTAATAATTCCATAATTGCTTACTTCGGTATTTAAAGGAACCCATCACTTGGTGAACCACTAATTGTGAATTTCCTTTGATGGATATATTTCTCTTGCCCATGTCGATTAATAATTACAATCCCACCACTAGTGAGTCATATTCGGCCTGATTGTTGATACAACTCTCCTTAAATATGAAGAATAATTGATATTTTCATCCTAAGAGAGTAACCATGATGATTCTTATTCTTGTCGTTTTCCTTCTCTGTTGGAGTGTAGCCATTCAAAGACATTGGAACATGGATCATCATGACCCCATCTAGAACCAATTTGAATTTTGATAGGCTTATTTTGGTCAAGTCTGGATTGATCATATTCATCTCTACTAGCTTGGGAAAATGAGTTCCATCTATGACCATTTTTTCTTTACTTTCGAACATTTTCGTCCTGACTCGATAGCATCCTGCAATACATTTCGAATCACAAGACAATTGGTAGTCAAGTGAGATTACACATTATGCCATTTACAATATTTTTTTACCCTTGATTTGTTCAGGGTTTCGCAATCTATGTCCGTCACTCAACCTAATTTGCTTGTCATTATATAACTGGTCAAATATAGCTTTTGTTTAGGTCATATCAAATGAGAACTTCTTAAATTTCTTACTTTTATGAGCTGAATAGTCTCACATGGTTCGGGCAAATCCCTATATATATAAGACTTCCCTTTAACTATTTCGGCCAAACATAAATCGGCTTAATTCATTTTAACCTCAACATCTCTCAGCTCATAATTGACATCCTTGTAGTAAGTACCCATACTTGAATTTTTCATATGTTCATCCTCTATCAATAGTAGTTCATATCTAACTACGTTAGTAGTAAGCTAAGAGAGGTATGGGAACTCTTTGTCCTATAACTTCTTTTTTTGGAGTCAAAACTTAGGC
Organism: Zanthoxylum bungeanum; assembly: GCA_019454045.1. Classification (NCBI taxonomy): domain Eukaryota; kingdom Viridiplantae; phylum Streptophyta; class Magnoliopsida; order Sapindales; family Rutaceae; genus Zanthoxylum; species Zanthoxylum bungeanum. The sequence goes on from SKCR01043912.1 coordinate 25,520, forward strand.
GATTTTGAGTGATCTTCACAAATTCATTTTCTAGCAACGGTGTGAAGCATTTTCTCCTGGCCGTTTTGAACCTTTCTAGAAAAGTTCCATCCCACTCGTTTGGTAACTGCCTCAAGTTCGCTAAATTGGCCAGGAAAAACTTCTGACTCAGTCTTGTAAAACTGTGTATGGGAAAACTATTCCATTTTATTCCAATTTTCTATCAAGTTTGGTGGTAAATTGATAAACTAAGAGAAAGCCATTCTTGATAAAAAGCGATGGAATAGCCTTAACATGTGAAAATCATTTACCTTACCGCACTGAAGAGTGAACCTTATTATGTGTAGAGCTACCCTAACATGGTAAACAAAGAAAATTTGGGTATCTTATAATTCATTGGCCAATGGTAGGTCATATAAATCCAATCAAGATATGGTTTCATGTATCTAGGTCATATCGGTCTCACTCTAAAACCGAAGTGGTTTGGAGAATCTCAGCCATTTGTTCCCTTAATATGACATTGCCAACAAATGGCAATTCTATTGGTGATTGTGGTCTATATATGGGCGGACCATTATATTGGCCTTGCTATTGTAGACCTTGAGGCAACGCTCATTTATATTGGACCACGTTAATTGGTGGATTCCCTCTGTTTGGTCCTAAACTTTGACTATTACCAGCAAGAAGTGTTCCTCTATAGGGTTCCCCTAAGACGGGCATTTCATGTGACGGCATGCCAGTACTTGGTCATCGTTACCCCCAAATTTAACATACTATGAGGCACATGACCTCCTAGTGGGAAGGCAGCAATGCCCATACATTTGGCCATCGGGTCTTTTAATGTACCCATGTGTTTGGTCATATTTTCTTAATGCAAGTTACTGGTTGAAATAAACTTAAATATTTTTTGATTATTTTGCAGTTTAACATGTTCAACCACATCTTGAGTGAAATCACCAAGTAAAGACCGCATTACATTAGGGTTCAACTCACTCATGGTCTCATAGTGACTTATTTCCACCAAACCCTTAAAGTGTTCCACTACAACAGGGACATGGTGTGGTTGGTCTGCTCCAATCCCACTTTCTATGTACTCGATCCAGTTTGAGTATTCTTTTTTGAAGGCTTCCCAATTCCCTTTCACCAATTCTCCCACTGTGGTCGCCAAAAATTATTCGCAGACAATTTGGTTGCAGACAAAGAACGTGTAAGGTTCAAACCTCTTGGAACAAAGTCCCAAAAAAGAGTATTTGATTTGATTGATAAATGTCTCCAAATGGCGCAAGCACACAATCTCAATCAATTATCTAAGAAAATAAAATTACATTTGCTCTTGCGAGCCTTTTTTATTTCTCATATTTTCTTTTGGACTTGACTTTGAACTTATATAGTAGTGAGGAAAAGTGTCTGATAACTGCCAGATCGGTTTATCCCACGTTTTTTTATTCATTGTTTCTTCATCTGCCACCTATGACAATTGCTACAGTTGTGTTGCACGTAGGCCTGTCACTTGTAATAACTATTGGGAATGTGGCCTAGTTCCTCCATGTTTTACTCGCCTTTAACTGTTAGATTGTGTTTGCGTAATTTTCTGCCTGAAGAAAACGTGTAAGGTTCAAACCTCTTGAGACAAAGTCCCAGCAATGGGTGTTTGATTAAGTGAATAAGCCTCTAAAGGGCACAAGCACACAAGTTACAGATTCTTAAAACTACGAAATAAAAAATAAGATGCTCATTTGAGTCTTCATTTGATCGGTGGGTCTCTAATCTTCGCATGAGTAAGCCTTTTATAGTGAAACTTGCAAACTGCTCTGACAGTTTCTGTTCGTAACTTCCCTGCAACTGCTGGGTCATGCCTTCAACCATTGAGTTGTGCATCTTAACTGCATGATCATGGGGGGAACTACCTAATTGCTGTAATCGTGGGATCAACTGCATCATGTGTTCGGTCATCTTGAGTCCTTTGTCGTTCTAATCGCTGTTTCGGTCATCCTGAGTTCTTTGTCGCTCTAATCGCTGTTATGGTCATCCTGATTTCTATGTCGTTCTATTCGTTGTGTCATCTGGTGATTGCTACGATCGATCTTCCTTCGTCGCTCTGCTTGCCTTCGTCCTTTACTCATTCGCTCTAGGGGGATTTCGCTCTAGGGTGACTTTCTTTTGTCAACAATTGTCCCCCAAATTCACCTTGATTGAATTGGAAATGAAATCGAGGTGAATTTCTTCATATCAAGGTGATAGACGTCGGCCTATAAGTCCTCGCGTTACGACACCTGTCTAGGGCGACTTTATAATTTCTTCCTCATTTCCCCGCTTTTCTTCTCGTTCGGCTACACTCATTGAAGACTGGCACTCTTTCTTCTCGTTCGGCTGCCCTAATTGAGGATTGGCGCTCTTTCTTCTCATTCAGGGGAGGCCACTGCACTAATTGAGGACTGGCCCGATGGGCATTCCTTCTCGCCCTCGGCTAGCTAGCTACCCGACCGATCTTTCAGTACAGGTAATCTGCGAGACCGTGGGGGTGCAGTACATTCCCACATAGGAACTCGGTCAGCCGCTGCCAACGGACGTAACCCATCCACACCATTACATTCTATTTTACAACTCAACCTGTGTGGATGGCCATTGGCTAACCTTCTTACATTTCATTCCACAACTCATTAAAGAAAAGCTTTTGTTTTTGACAGCCCATTTTCCATACAGATCTTTTCTTTTCCCGGCTCTGCTATGCTCCTTCCGTTCCTTCCCCCTTCCATCCATTCTGCTATTGAACTATTCACCAACCTACAGTCTCTTCCTCCCACTATCGTCTTACTATGGAAGTTGTTTTTCGTCGGTTCCTCACAGACAGCACCAAATGTTGACGGCTGATTTTCGTCTCAGGGGGCAATATGGGAATGCCATTTCTGGGACAAATCCTCATTCAATAATGATTTTTTTGGTTATGGGAGACCAAGCCAATATGTTTTGAGTAGGGTTTTCCTATGGCCGAGCAGTTAAAAGAGGTTACAGTCGTTATTTTTCTATTGTTTACAAGCTACTATTCGAAGTATCTTCTTTAACCCTCCCTTTTATATACTTCCAAAACATGATATTTTTCTCATTTACAATGCTTCCCATGTGCTACCTGATAGATTGACGGGTTGTCTGCCCTAGGCCTGACTTTGCCGAAAGTAAGCCTGCAGCCTGATGGTTTTGTCACATCAACTCTGCTTTCTCCTCTGCCACACGCAACAATAATGGTGACAGCCTGGACGATGCTTCCAGGGAACGACTCGTGTTGACACATGTAAAGGAAAATCATAGATTTTAGGTGTCTTTCAGTTGCCAAATGAGCGGCTAGATAAACTGCTGAGCTTCCCAAAATCACGTCTACCCTGGCCCGAGTTGGTTTTGAGAAGGGCATGGCCGATCTAGTGAAAAACCGATGCTGGGATGCTGAGAGAGTGGCGGAACCTGGGGAAGAAGTTCTCGCTTCTGAATGATTTGCCTGACGAGCTTCAGTGATCTTCGGTCGGCCAATAATTATGTAATAATATAGGACGTTTCATCGTCCAGGCGTTGGACTTTTGAGGACGTTTTCGTCCTGTGTTCTCATATTTCTCAGCTTTGTCCTTATTGCAAAGACATTACGTTCTCGTGCTCCCATAATGAGGGCACATATTTTTTCAAGTATTTACCGTTTATCACTCTAACATGCACTTTTCCATTCAAATTTTTTAAATGATAGGCTCCGTTTGGCAATACATTTTTTTACCTCGAATTGGCTTTCCCAATTAGGCGACCATTTTCCATTTGCCAGATCTTTGGCACCAAGTGGCAATATAGTTTTCCACACTAATTCGCCTTTTCTGAACGATTTAGCCATGACTCTCTGATTATATCCCTTGCCATTTTTTTCTTTTGCGCTTCCAAATGATTTATGACATCGCATTTAATATCGTTCAATTCCAAAAAATTTTGAATCCTTGCTTCGCCGTAGTCTTCCTTTGTCAATTCCTTTTGCAACATCACTCTAGTGGATTCAATATTAACTTCAACTGGTAATACGGCCTCTTGATCATATACTAATTGAAATGGCGTGACCGAGGTACTTATTCGCGGTGACGTCCTATATGCCCATAGATCCTGACTCAAACATTCATCTCATTGCCTGGCATTGTCCGTTACCATTTTCCGAATCAACCCTTTAAGGATTTGATTGGACAATTCTGCCTGACCATTTGACTGGGGGTAATATGGAGTAGTGTTTACTAGCCGGATCCCGTATTCGGCCAGGAAGCTTTTTACCTTCTCACCATTTAACGAAGTACCATGATCCACCATTATTGTTTGTGGTATACCGAATCGGTGAATGATGTGCCCTTTTATGAACTTGATAATTTGCTCTTGAGAGATCTCCACTACCGGAATTGCCTCCACCCATTTGGTAATGAAATATGTGGCAACGATAATGAAGGTGTATCTCTTGCTAGATGCGGGATATATTTTTCCTATCAAATCTATCGCCCATCCTATGAACGGCCATGGTTTAATGACAGGGACAACTTCGGTTGCTTGTGCCCTGTTAATGGGCCTATGTTTCTGACAAGCGACGCACCCCTTGTTAGTGTTCCTAGAACATGCCAAGGATCTAATAAGCAAGAAAAGGTGTTCATAAATTCATTATAAGTTGCAGAATTACTTACATTGAATGGATTTGAGCTTTTAAAATTTTTGAGAATAAGATCTCCAAGATCCTTCCTTTGTTGATTCCAGCTTTGAGTTGTGAATGAAGATTTCCAAGATCCAACCTTGTGTTGATTCCAAGCTTTGAGTTATGAAGATCTCCAAGATCCAAGCTTTGTGTTGATTCCAAGCTTTGAGTTGGTTTCCCTATCACCTTAGAAGACTTCTACAAGTGCTAGCTTTGTTGATTTTGCCACAAAATCAAAGAGAAGGAGACAAGAGGTTCACGCCCATGCTTAGTCCATTAGGGTTTGCTTTGTGTCAAAAGTGTTGTGTAATGAGAGAGAGAGATGCCTTTTGGTAAAACCAATTTACCATTTTACCTAAACAAGGTGGTTGGGTAAATGGTTTCACCAAAACCATTCCAAGGTAGTTGGAAAGTTGGTGGCTTGGCATAAATGCCAACTACCCTCCCAACTACCACATGTGAAGTGGGCCCCACATTTGAATTCAAAATTCAAATGTCTCTACGAACATTTGCCGCGGCTCGGATTCGTTTAATCCGATTAGACGAACTTTCGTCGCTAAATAATTAAATCTAATTTAATTAAATAATGATGTCTCGTAAATATATTACGAATGTCGTTTACGAATTAATTCTAAATTAATTCGTTCGTTCGTATTAAAGTCCGACTTTAATTTCGTAATGAAATCCAATCATATTAATATATCCGATATATTAATTTTAGCCCATACAAATAAATTAAATAGAAAAATCAAATTTAACTATTAAATTTATTTTACTGATTAATTCCAAATTAATCGCGTTCTCTCTCTCCGAACACATTTAATCCCAGATTAAATAAAGCCTCAATTAATCCCAGATTATTTTCTCTCTCTAAATTAATCCCAGATTAATTATAGTTTAAGTCAAGTGTCATCGGTGAATCTTTGGGAAGCAACCCAAGAGATCCATGGATACGTTGGCAGTAAATACGGTCATTTGATTATCCAATACGTGCGTGCCTCGTACCACGTGCTTACCGATTTATAAGACATGGTTGGCTTCTAGCAAAGCACCGTGCCTACCCAATTCTCCAGAAATATTTTTTACTAGAATATATAATCTATGTCAGGTGTAGTATATGTATAGTATTGCGTATTGCGATCCAGTATCGGATGTCACGTGCTAGGCCTGGGACTGGAATTATGTCTGCCCCGTACGAAGCACATGTCGGATGTCTGGTAACTAGTCTCTATAATCGGATGAACATGACCTAGTCATATCATCCCGATGACTGCAGTACTTAAGAGTATTAGTTTCGTATCCTACGTGACATCATCTCCACTATGAATGGAGTGATACTTCCGTCTTGACATCACACCCAATACACTACGATTCTCAATATACCCAGCAGAGGCGTACACAAAACCGGTTCAAACCCTGGACGACCAAAACCAAAGCATATTGATTGTCGCAAGTATTAGCGGTACAAGTCTCAGGTTAAGACCAAATACATCTACCTTGATTTCGGACTTCCATAGACACATAGTCATACTACCAATGGAATTCTGAGGGGTCTATCCAGAGAGAAGCTGTTTTCCGTACCATCGGTAAAACACAACCTCCTATTACACTTGCATGAGAATCCAATACCCAAATATATGATAACTATGCTATTGTGCCCTCACAACGCGCACAAGTGTAATACTAGTCTCTTACGCATTATCGATGTCCAATCTTGATAATACTCTGACTAGGGATATTTAATGATTAATCCTTCGAGGACTGATACTGTCTCATATCATCTCAATCTAGGAACTAATCATAAGGACCTCTTATCATTTATCCATCTAGGTGATCTAATCACAAATGATAAGAGTACAATCTCCTTGTCACATAGTTAATTTGTACAACAACACCATGATCTGTACAAATAGTGACGCTATGGGTCATAATTGTCCAACAATCTCCCACTTGGCCTATAGCCAGTCACTCAAGTGTCATACACCCGAACTATGTACGATTCGCTCAAACTGCTGAGGAAAGGCTTTCGTCAGCGGATTTGCGTGATTATCATCTGATGCGATTTATTTGATCATCACATCACCACGATGTATGATCCGAACGAATCATATTAATAGTCAAAGTATATATCTGGATCATTGATGAGACCATTAATTCTTTAGCCTGTGCTGACGCCTAGCTCAGCTGCTAATAGAACTATATATAATCTAATTAGATTTATCATCGACCCAAATGGCTTCTATTGCTGCCTCAGCCGCAGCAATAACCCGTATTTTTTGTTTATTCGGTAACAGTATCTTGCTTGGAAGATTTCCAGCTCACTGTTCCGTTATTCAAACTCTATAGTACCGTTGTTTTTATCGGTTAGGAAACTTACAGCAGTGATCCCAGTCACTTCAAGTTCTCCTTCTTCATAGTTTAAGACATCATCCTTAGTTCTCTAAGATACTAACGGATGTTCTTAATATCAATCCAGTGACTATCACTTGGATTGACCTGTTTTGTGACTCCATATGCTCAAAGCATTGAGACAACACGTCAGGTACATTTTTCAATGTACGAGTTCTCAGAGAGTGTTAACAACTTTAAATCTATCCAGTAGATTTTTATTCCTAGAATAAAGGTTGTTTCTCCCAAGAATTCTACGGAGAAATTTCATGAAAGCCAAGCTTTCACCGATTGTATATGGGAATATCATTTCCAAGAAATGACATATCATCATTTTAGGACATTCACTTTCAGTGCGCTCCACACTAACCTCTTATATACACAAGAATCATTTCTCGTTTTGAATTAAATCATAAACCATTATGATTATATCAAAATGATAATTCCAAGAACCTAATGTTTGCTTCAATCCAAACATGGATCGAATAACCTGCAAACCTTGTTTGCTAATTTTGATACGAAAAAATCATCAGGATGTTGTAAACATCCTCCAAAAGGTTTCCTTTTCAGGAAAATGATTTTTCGTTCAGCTGCCATATTTCATAAATGAAACATCCAGCATCAGCAAGCATTATCCAAATTGATTTAACGTAGCAACAGGTAAAAGATTTTGTTGTAATCAACACAATGTTGATAACGATACCTTTCCGCTACAAGCCTAGCTTAGTACGTTGGTATGCTGCCATCCACGTATATCCTCTTTGAAGACTTATATAGTACCAATAGGCACAATGTCTTGCGGTACAACAACTAGTCTCTAAACATAGTTGGTATACATGGAATCCATTTCGGACTTCATGGCACTTTGCTATAATGGGGAGTCGATACCTTGTATCACTTCCTCATATGTAGTCAGATCGTCTTCCTCAATAAGATTGACATCTTTATTAGGTGAGATCAGAAACCCATACCTCCCAGGTTGTTTTCTGATTCTCTCCGACTAACGCGGTTCTTGTGTATTCGAATATTGTGGTACAGTTTCATCCTTGATGAACTTTTGTGTTCCATTAAAGAATCGGTGCCTGGAACAATATTACTCTGATTTTTCATCGAGTTTTACTTCCTCCCACTTACCACTGGCATTTCGGTATTCCTCTTAGGAAAAACACATGGCGAGCAACAATTACATTGTTCTCATGTGAGATGTATAAGTACTATACTTTGGTTTCCCTAGGATAACCTACAATTTAGGCACTTATCCAATTTGGTTCTATTTGGTATCATCCAAACGTATGCCCAGCATTCCCAAATCATCAGGAATGAGAAAACCCAGTTTCTTTCCTGTTCATATCTAATATGAAATTTGTCAAACATATTTTCATGGAACCTTATTGAAAATAAGTATTTCACTGTTAAATGCTTATCCTTTTTGAAGGAAAATGGTAGCTCAGAGCGACTCATGATTAACCTTATCATGTCCAACAAAATTTGGTTTCTCCGTTCGGACACACCGTCAAACTGACGTGTTCCGGGAGGAGTCCTCATTGAAAGAATACTATACTCTTTCAAGTATTTGAGAAACTTATTGCTTAATTATTTTCCATCTCGGTCTTACTGTGACGGTTTTAATACTTCAGTCGATCTGTTTGTCTACTTCGTGTCGAAACTCTAAAATTTTCCGATTTGTGTTTCATAAGAGACATATAACCATAACGCGATGCCACATCCGTAAAGGTCA
>SKCR01043913.1:0-34499 GCA_019454045.1 Zanthoxylum bungeanum
ACTATTCATTTGAGTCAACATACAACTCTTTCGTATTTCAGCCTTAACTTTTTCATACGATTTCCGATTTTTGTGAATTTTATACTGTCGAAAATCTAAGAGCGAGACCTACAAATTATATGTGGGAAAGTTTCCAAATTTTGGAACGGAACCAAGTTAAAAAGTATCATTTATTAAATGCTATAGTAAATTCTGTGGCTGCCTCATGATTTTGCCACTTGGCATCATTTTAATCATTTCTTTCTCAACAAAAATCAACCCCAAATATAAATACTCTTACTATTCATTCATCCTTTCAAAAGATGAAGCAAAAAAAAACATGAAAGCTCTCAATTTTTTTCTTCATCTCTACGCCACTTTGAAGTAAATGATGATGATTTCCAAGTCACATTCCATGCAAGTAAGTTTTTTCTTCTTCTTCCTTCCTCTAATCTTGAGTTTATGACATGAATCTTCTTCCCCTAAATTCGAACTGGAAGAGCCCTAGAAATTTATTTTTGCATTTTAGCTTCAAAAGTGTTCCTAGCATACATATTTAAGCATTTCATGATAGCATTGAACATGGATTGAGCTTCTTTTTGTAAATGCCCAATTTTTCCCCAAGGATAAGGGGCTGGCTGAATTCTCCATTTCATTAGGGGTGATTTTTTTATTTCTTTGATGATAGTTGCTGATGTTGCATGCTTGGAATGATGTTTTGGTGTGAGATGAAATTGATTGGTGTTAGAAACTTCAAAGGTGCATATATATGTCTATAGCCGAATATTAAGGGGATGTCTTGGGACTTTTATTTCGTTTTTTTTATGATAAATAATGATGATACATGCTTAACCATATATTATGTGTGTGTTGCTTGAGGATTGAGATGAGAAAATCTAAGTTGCTTTTAAATCCCTTTTGTCGAAATTCATTATATGTGTGGGCAGATGATACTTTATTACTTTGATGATTATTAGAGATGCTTTATTCTTAAATGTGATGTGTTAGTATGAGTTGTATTGATTATGTAGAGAAAAATTCGAAAGTGGTAAAACTAGTATCTTGGCTAAATGGTGTGCATGTGTTGGAAAGTTGATCTTGTGATAATGATAATGATAGATATTGGTTTATGTATCTAGTGATGTTTTAGCATGCGTTTATGTTGTTTGGTGTTGAGAATTTTAAGATTTTGAATTATTTGTCTTGGCCGATTGTAGGGTGTTGTTGTGAGGCATTTATGCTTTGTATGTTTGATTATCAATCATGTAGTAGGAAAAGTTATATTATAAGACGTGTTGAAAGTTTTATAACTTGGTTTATTTTCCTTATAGCCAAATCTTGGGTAATGAAAGGGAAAGTGTTTTGATGTTTAAATTATTTGATGATAATAGCTAATGACTAAATATTTGGTGGTATTATGGTTTGAGTAGCCTTTGAATTTAAATTGAAAACTTAAATAATGCAAGTGAGTGTGATGCTGGATTTATGTTGGTTAAACTTGGTGAGTAGTTTTCTTAAAGTGTGATGTTGGCAAGTTGGTGAATATATTATAATGACTTGTAATGATAATAAACACTTGAGTGTGTATGCTTTAGTCTTAGCCACGTAAGATTCTTGGATGTGTATGCAAATGATGATGATAATGGATATGTAAGTTTGTTGATGGATATTTAAACCAAATAGTTGACAAAATGATAAGGCCAAATTGGACATTCTATAGATAGCCAATATTGGGCATTTCAAGTGGTTATATCTGGTACGCCGAAATATCCCATCAGCATTAGCATCAGTATGTCTAGAAGCATTAGCAGCTTAGCTAAGTTAAACATCATGTCCATGCATCCACAAACCAAATTTGGTATCGTTAGTTCATGTATGCTAACCATACTTGGACACAGGTTCAATTAGCATCTTGCAAGAAATCCTTCAGCAACATCCCAGCACACTGGCGATGGATCCTTAGTCTGTGAGTGGATGTTGTCCCTTCCTTTTGCTTCTCTATGTTTTATGTTATGTTTGATTCTATCTCTAAACTTGTGTGATCGACTTCTTATGCTTAGTTTATAATTTTTCTTATGCCTCCAGCTATGTTAATTCAGCTTAAGTTACTTGATATCATTCATGCCTTTAGTTTATAACTTCAGTTTTGATATTTTTTCTATGTATTCACGTTATATAGCCATACCAATTTTCGGTTCATGTGTCAGTCTATGTATCACATCTTAGATATCCAGTTCTTAGTTTTTAAGTTCAATTACACTATGTCTTTCACATATATGTCACATGTCGCAACTTTTATTAGTTTTAGTTCTGCGTAATTCACAGTTTATTCATAGACTTGCAGTTCAAGATTTCAGCATCTCCGCCAGTTGTGTTCTCAAATTAGACCTATCAGTCTCAAGCTAGTCATGAATCATACATGTCTATTTTCAGAACTCATTTTTCAATTTTCAAGATTATGATATGTTATTATGTTTTTGATATTTTGAAATGAGTTATTTTATGATTTTCTTTATAGATTGGGGGAAAAACTCAATCTGAGAGACTTCGGAATTGACGGATTATAGAATCGACAGATATAGTAGACATGTGCACATGTAGTTTCAGTGACTTGAGGGACGATGATATGTAACGCCCCAAGGCACTAGTTTAGGCGTATGAGGGGATGAAGGTACGTAACGCTTCCAAGCATCAGGTTTTCTACCAGATACAGCAGACATGTGCACATGTAGTTTCAGTGACTTAGGGGACGGCGATATGTAATGGCTTCATGCATCAAGTTTTCTACCATATACAACAAACATGTGCATATGTAGTTTCAATGACTTGGGGGATGGCGATACGTAACGCCCCAAGGCACAAGTTTAGGCGTATGGGGGGACGACGATATGTAACGCCTTTATGCGTCAAGTTTTCTACTAGATACAACAGACATATGCATATGTAGTTTCAGTGACTTGGGGCATGACGATATGTAACGCCCCAATGCGCTAGTTTAGGCGTATTGGGGGACGACGATACGTAACGCCTCTATGCGTCAAGTTTTCTACAGATTCTCCAGTTACTTGAAATTTCAGATTTTCACACCATGATTTCCACACAGATTTTTGAGAATGAACCTAGTTTATGTTTTTATGAGTTCAGATTTTCTACAAATTTTCCAGTTACTTGAGATTTCATATTTTCACATGAAGATTTTCATATAGATTGAGAATGAACCGAGTTTATATTTTATGAGTTCAGAATAAATTTTTATAGCATTGTTGATTCTAATACAAATTTTCATATCTGAATTTCATACTTTCTTAATTAATTATATTTTTAAGGGTAATGCATCCACGTCATGTTACATTACAACTTCAGCTATGCATGTCATGCTTCCCAATGGTCATGTGTAGCTCCTGTAGAATGTTGATTCAGGTTATTCATATTCGGGTCAGCTTATAGCATTTTAGCTCATGAAAGTTTCAGGTTCGTAAGTTGCGGTTCATGTAGTTAATCCTAGATTTTATTATTCATGCATGGGCTAGATTATAACCAAGCCATTACGAGTTTGAGATGGTTTTTACCACGGGTATTGGTGGTTGGTTATAGCATGCATTAGTTTCATGATCACGGTTCATATGCATTTTTCAGTTCTTGCAACCAGCATATTAGCTCATGCATCTATAGTTCAGATACTTAAGTGTAACTTATGCATTCGGTTAGATAATCATATCAGTCCATGCATGTCTGGTTCAGTTTTTAGGTCCATCAATTTCCAATTCAAGTAGTTAGACCTGCATTCTAGTTCAAGTAGTTAGGCGTAGTTTATGCCTATCCAGCTTATATATTCATGACATATGTATGTTCGGGTTAGATATTCAAGTTAACTTATGCACCCTCATTTAGGTAATCAGGAATAATGCATGTATGTTGATTAGTATTCAGATTCAGCTCACATATTTACAAATCAGAAAGGCATATGTGGTTTATGAATTTTAGTTCATGCATTTCAATTTAGCATTCGGATTTTAGCTCAAGCATATTCAGTTTGAGTGTTCAGCACCTAGTCATTTTAGTTCATGCATTTCAATTACAGATTCGGCATATGCACTTCAGTTCAGGTAATTCCAGAAGAAGTCATTTAGGATTAAGTCATGTTCAGTAGGCAGCTTTCATTACATGTAGATCCAGATTATGTCATGTAGATTTCAGAATCAGGTTCAGTTCATATAGTTTTAGGTCAGATCACGTCGGTTACACCCACGTTAGCATATTAGGATGTCAATAGTTAGTTCTCAGTTCAAACAGCTCAAAATAGTTCATGCAGACTCAAGTCACCATACAACATTTAATCAATGACAGAAAACATATTATTTAGTCTATGACAGCTCCAGGTCAGGTTCAGGACAACAACTTAGAATAGTAAAGCTAGGTTCAGTCATGTTTCTAGTTATCAGTTAGATTAAGTTCAAGATATTTATGTCATGTATCCAGATTTTAGTTACCTCATTGGATTCCCAGTTTATTATTTATGTTATCGTGATTCGGTACTTTAACACTCTCTTATACTATGTTTCAGTTTAATCATGTATTTCACTTCATATTATTTTATTGGCCCTCTAGTATTCACTCACCAGGTCTTTCAAAAGACCTGACCCACCCCAATTTTCAGTTATTTTGCAGGCCACAGGTTCAGGCATTACTTGGAGGAGACGAAACCCAGCGGTAGTCATTACACTCCTCGGGCGTCAGTCCAAAGTCGGCCCCAGTCGTCAGTGTCAGATGATGTCAAGATAGGCTATAAGGCCATGTATATGTGTCAAATATTATGTTAGTTGTATGTGGATTTTTATGTGTGTACATATTTGTGATATGAAATAAATAAGTTTTCAGGTTTATGATGTATATGTGTATATGATTGCGTGTTGTGACTCAATCATTTCAGTACAGCTAACAGTATATATCAGGGGTTCGGGTGATAGCTAAGCCGTTTCCTGCCCATCACATACCCAAAAATACCGGGATGTGACATTTATACCAATGAACATTCCTCTAAAGAAATGCACTTAATGATATTCGAACTTTAAATCTGAAAATGGACAAATCACTCATTATATGCTTAATCAAAAAAAAAACAAAAAACAAAACAAACAAACCACATACATTTAGCAATATGGTAATGCCAATGTGGTCCAAAAAAAAAAAAAAACTTAGGCACTGACATTAAGATTCGAATGTATTTTAAATTCACAAGCTTTCAAATTAATATAAGTTGAATGTTGGGTATTTTAAAAATACCCATTTTGCATGTTTTAATTAATTACAATCCAATACAAATTGTTCCAGTCTGGAACCTACTAAAAAATAATACCCAAATCATTATGTATCAAACCACTTGTTGTTAGGGTCCAAGCCTCATGCCCATCCAAATTTTTTGAAACCAACCTACTGAATGTAAGAGAGAAACATGATTAAAATAGTTTGAATATGTTTAATTTAAATTTTTAAATATTTTAATAGAAAAAAAATAAATGATATTATCATATATCAAATAAGATTGGGGAAGACTAAAATTGATATTAATAAAAATCATATAAAATTACTTGAAATTTACTAAATTTAATAAAATAATGATTACTTATAGAACACAAAAATAATAAAAGATTAATATAACCAACCCATCCAAAGAAGAAATTTATTTTTTTTGTACTGGTTTGGTTTGAAAACCCACCAAATTCCACATCTTAATTACAACATAAAGTATGAATTAGACTAGTTTGTTATACAAAGTATGTGATTAAAAAAAGGGAAAATTACCTTTGAAGTACGAAAACATTATAATATTTTTGTCTTTATCTTTTTCCAATTAGAGTTTCAAAACTATATCAATTTTCACTTTTAAAATGGAAAATTAATAATTATTTATCCACTTTCGATTTTCAGGTTGAATATAATGTACTTTGATAATATTAAATGGGTAATATATACTTTTACCATATCAAATGAAAAATTAATAAAATAAAATTTTAAAATATTTTCGAACTTAAACCGGAAATAATTTACCGAAAAATAAATCGCTCTTAATCGGTGGAAAACTCTTTAATGTTTAGTCGGTTACAGTCTTCAAGAGATGTGGCTTGATGGTGTAGGGCTTAGGATCTCAGGTTGAGGTCATGAGTTCGAATTTAGGGAATGCGTTTCTTGTAAGAGTCTGAGACAATCGGGGGTTTTACATGCTGCGCTTAAGCCCGAAAAGAGTGATTTGGCGGTCGGTCTTATTTCAATTGAATTAGTGGAGGGGAAAAAGAAGCATTTTGATGTGTTATGATATTTTATATTTTCAAAAAGCAGTCTTTCTTAAAATAACAGATATTTTTATAAAGCAGTCTTTCTTTTTAAAAAAACAGTTAAAAATTAAAAATGTACCAATAAAAAAATTGCATTTTATTTTCTTTAGAGAACACTATTTTTGTTCAAATACAACACCTTTCAAATGCTTAAGCGAATATGTTTTATTTCCTTTTCAGTGTTGACATATTTTCTCTGAAAAAATATGTCTGCTTTGTTACATTTCAATTGAATTAGAAAAATAAACCCATTATGTACAAAAACTATAAAGACATACATATTTTTTTATTTAACTTAATTAGAAAATAATTCAGGATATAATATAATGACATCAAAAGATAATTTATCCTACTAATAGGAAAATATTTTATTTAATTTATTTGGTAACATAATCTTAAATAAAATCGCATGTTAATATGAAAATATGAGTGATTTTAAGGGCAATCCACATAGACGTACTACTGAGTCCTTAAATTTATGCCAAAATTAGGAGAATCAAATCGAAAAAAATTAATACATATTGAAAGTTCGTAGTTGACCTAAGATTTTGACCATTTGCGGAATTAATTAATCAACTACTCTTCCTAAGACAGGTCAAACTTAGAGCAACTATGGTTTGAATCAACAAGCACCATTATGTCTAAGCAGATATAAAATAATTCAAATTTCAAAGCAGTAAAAAGAATCAATACAATAAATTTGGTTGACGGAGTGTAAAACTCTTAAGAGTTAAAAACCACTCCAATATATAGGCTACCATATGAATCCACTATAATAAATAAAACTTACAGCGATGGTATAAGACCTATGGTGACAACTTCACCGACTTGAATACTTGTAGACTGTAATAACTCGAATAACTTCCCGAGCCTGCACCAAATGTCATTCTTCAGAACCTCTGAAATCTATGAGTGAATCCAATCTGTGAACTCACGGTGCCGGGACTCTGACCTCCAATCACTACCTCATAACTCTGAAGGATTAGGGTATTGGGTAAGGATTGTGTATTGTGTTGATGGTTATTAAAGAACAAAATCATCAAAACATAGAAGACAAATGAATCAATAAGTCTTCAAGGTTATTTGTTGGAAAGAAGGAACCAAAAAAGGTTTAGACTCTATGAATTATGTTTCCTGTAAAATAACCAACCCTTGGTAAAGTGGCTATGTGTTTCTTTTTATAGGTAGGGTTTTTCTTGTCTCAAACTGGCTTTAAAACACATCCAAAGTATTCCAGTAACGCACGAGCGTTCGAACGTAAAAAGAACACATGACGAACGTGAGTAGTTCCACAGAACCGTTCGAACGTAAAAATAAATGCAAGTCGAACGTGAAGCCTCTGATAAGTTTCGTTCGAACGTGATGAAGAACGTGAATCGAATGAGTGCTCTCTGAAAGTTTTTGTTTGAACGAAATATCAAACGATCCACTAATGTTGAGCATTTGAACCCAAAGAAGAACACATCACGAATGAAAATCCTGATATCTTCATCTGATGTGGTTCACATACTTGTCCAATTGCTCCGAGATCTTCAAGACTCATTACAACTCACTTGAACTTATTTTGTTACAGAAGTTGCCAACACTCATGGAACTAACAATCTCCCTCTTTGGCATTCCGTAACAGAACCACATAATACAAATACTATGGTAAAAGATGTAAAAATAAAATAACCAACTGCTAATCATCAAGACGGTGACTTATTACAATATGACTCAATCTAATACCTAAACAAACAGTAGTCTTGTTTTTTATGAAGACGCAATGCCACAACAACTAATCTGCTCACCTGAAAAAACACAAATAACAATATACCCATGAAAAGCAAAAAGAATATAAAGAGTAATATTAAAAATAAAAATATTTTCATGCATTTATAAAAAAAGAATACTCACTTTTTTTTTCACAAAATGACAATGGGTAAGACCAATAAAATCGACCAACTACACACAGAAAACCAAAACCATGCAAGAGAATTATAAGTAGACACACTTGCTTCTTGAATACCTAACTTACTCCCCCTTATAGCACAACTTAATTAGTAAAAAGAAGAGAAGAAACACACAAATATGCAATGCTATATGAAATGTAGTATGCAATGACTAGAAACACACACAACGAGTTTAAAATATATAAAAATAAGTTAAAAAAAAAAACTCAAAACGACATTACAAGCAAGTACAATGATGCCCAATTCATACTCAACTGTTTATAACATGAGATAATATGGAATATTTTTTGTCATGCTCATAAACACATGCATGCATGTGACATAAACACTGAAGCATAACAAGCACTTGCGTGAAAATAAGTGCATAATAAATCAAGGCTTAAGACCTTATTTTATGAGCTGGATAAAGCCAAATAAGCTTATCTCATGACACACCAAGTCCACAAAATAGGTGTTCAAACTCAGCGTCACTAGGACTTGAAAATAAGCAACATTGGTTGCATACTATATTTTCTCCCCTAAACATGAGCTCATCGCAAAACTGTTTTGAGTGAATGATTTTTGCCCTTATCTTTTAACATTGGCTCATTGGCTCTTTTGATTACTTTTGAATCGAAACACTTGAAACTCATTTAATTATTGTTTTTTTTCTTAAATGGGATATCATAAGTGTTGGGGTTGGTGCTCAGAGCGTCAATCCAGACAGTATTTATGTCTGATTCATGAATACGAACAATCCATTTTTCCATAATATTACTTACTTAGTGGTTGCACCTTTTGTTTTTATATACGTTAGGGGTGTTCATAGGGTCGGGTCAACCCGTGACCCGACCCGACCCGACGTGACCTGACCCGACCGCGCGGGTCCAAAAAAAAATTACAAATTTTCAACCCGACTCGAAATTTTCGGGTTGGGCAACGGGTTTGATATTAAAACCCGATTCGACCCGACCCTATAGTATTTATATTATTTTTCTAAAATTTCTATTATTTTTCTAAAACTTTTATTATTATTTATAATAATATTTTACTAGAAATTTAAGTGGGGGATTGTTGGTTTTAATGAATTTTAAAATTGACTTTAATATTTTGAGGAGTTATAAGAAGTTGTTTTTGGAGAAGTTACAAAATTCTATAAATATTTTAAGATTGTTTAAGTTACAAAAATACACAATTAAATAGATTTTATTGTGTTAAAAGAAGTTGCAATTTGAATATATATATATATATATATATATATATATATATATATATATATTTATACACACATTACTATTTTGATTAAGATTTTAATGACATGGACGTTTCCTTTAATTTAAGAATTTTCAATGTGTCAAAAATGATGCACAGCTTAATATATAAACAATATTCAGCTGTTGGAAGAAAAAAAATATGTACAGCTGAAGTCAAATAAAAAAAAACAGAGAGAAGCGTGCATTTGACCATTGAATTTTTTTTTTCATTGTTTTCAAGTCACAATTCTCGTGATGACCATTGCAACCAAAACCTAGAACTATCAAATTTGTTTCTGTTTTCTTGCAAAACCGAGAATAATGAGACTTGTATTTTGGTGGATACTGTTTTTCTTGTTTTCTAATTTGTGCAAATTATTCTAACAATTTTATTTTTGTTGTATCCTGGTGAATGGTAATATCCTTATATTATTTTTGTTGTATTAAAACTTTAAATTTATGATAATTTTTTAGACATAAAATAACAAATATTTGTATTTCAAAATAATTAATTCATTACAAAAAATAATTTATTTTTGCCGACCCGACCCGAACCCGATCGGGTTCCACCTTCGCGTGACCCGACCAGCTACCCGACCCGATCGGGTCTCACAAAATTTCAAAAAACCCGACCCGACCCGACCCGTGAACACCCCTAATATACGTATTCGATCTAATTGCGATTAAATTGAAACTAAATCTAATTTAGTGATATGTATATATTAGACAAAGACCCGATAATATATAATGTAGTGCGCAGTTACAAAGTAGTTTGTAATTGACATTGTGAAATGTCACTACTAGAAATATATTATCAAATAAAGTTTCTGGTCAAAATTTAATAATATGGGTCGGTTAGTCAAATCAATTGAGACTAGTATATATCGTATATCGTGACTTGATCCGATGGTTTATCCCAATGAACCATGAGTTTTGGGAGACTCGTATAGACGTGTAGGTGTTTATAATGGATAAACACTGAACGATTCACCGAAGATTCTTAATGGATGGTACACCAACGTCAATAAGAATCTTCTCGGGTTGAGTAGCATAGAGGTCATTTGACTTGAGATA
Organism: Zanthoxylum bungeanum; assembly: GCA_019454045.1. NCBI lineage: Eukaryota > Viridiplantae > Streptophyta > Magnoliopsida > Sapindales > Rutaceae > Zanthoxylum > Zanthoxylum bungeanum. The sequence goes on from SKCR01043913.1 coordinate 10,570, forward strand.
CCACTGTGGATGTATGAGACATCCTCCACACTTAAATGGCAGTCACGTCACCGATTTATTTAGATTAGACATTCGCCTGTTCGTTGGGTGAGGACCGATCCTCAGGATATCATGTGTGTGTCAAGATATGATTCGTCATTTCTGTGTACAGAGCATAGGTAGTTGATTACGCCCAAAATTAACTTGTGGTTATCACAGTATAGCTGGGGTGTCGATTCCTCAGAGAGAAGGTTACAACATAACTAATTTACTCAAACAAAACGTAAGCAATAACTAAAATAAAGAAAACGAATAAATTTATAATTAAAGTAAAGATAAATAAAATAATGAAAAGATAATAAAGGAATCAGCAGAGATAAACAGCAAAGTGTCCGGAATCCCTCTTGCATCAAACTCCTATTTTTAGTTATTAATTCCCGTTATCACTCAGTTGAGGGTTTCACATCCCAAACCAACAACCAGAAAATATTCAATTCTACGCATATTAAATTCTAAGGTAATTAATGATTATTTTCTCTATGTTAACAGCACGCAAAAGTTATCGTTACGAGTTATCTAACGTCGACAATATACCCTCAGGCAATACGACAGCATAAGACCAACACGCAAAACAACTTTTACCAGTCACAACTGAGTTCGCAAACCACATATAGAAGAAGCATGACTGAATCTATATGAGATTTGACAAAACATAATTTCTGGGCTAAATAATCGAAAGATAATAAAGAACAATAAACATCAATTTTATTAAACGATTAAAATGTACATTTAGAAATCGGAAACATAAATTATAAAAGCTAAACACAAGAGTTCATCCCTACCTTTACCTAGGAGATTAGTTCCCTATAAAAGAAATAAAAATAACCTGAAATTGGAGAGACATCGTTCTGAATTATCACGCTCTGCGTCCCGGCTTCTATGCTCTGATTTCTTCTCTTCTTGCGCACTCTCGGCTAGGGGTGTCAATTTGGGTCAGGATTCGTTTATTCGTTCGATTCGATTCGCTTTAAAGCGAATACGGGTTTGAAAAAATGGATTCGTTTAATAAATGGGTCAATTCGATTCGATTCGTTTATTAAACGAATCGAATACGAATTTAAGCTCATTGATTCGTTTATTCGTTTATGATTCGTTTATTATTTTTATTTACTAGTTATTGTTAATTTTCAATTAATATTCGAGAAATTATAGCTAATTATCATAGAAAAATTATTATTTTTCGGTATTTGGTGAGATATTTTTAGTAAATATATTAATTACACATTTCATATGTATATCTTAATGAATAATTGATGTAAATCAAGTGTGGTAAATTATTTTATTAAATAATATCATTGACTAAACGAATAAACGAATATTCGTATTCGATTCGTTTATTAAACGAATCGAATACGAATTCTGATATTAGGATTCGTTTAATAAACGAATCGAATACGAATCCATCATATTTTGATTCGATTCGTTTAGGATTCGACACAAATTCGATTCGTTGATTCGTTTTGACACCCCTACTCTCGGCAGCTCTCTGCTTCTTATTCTCTCGGCCACGCACTCTCGGCTCTCTCTGCCTCTCGGAAGCTTTTGATTTTGTATTATGCACAGGCTGCCCTCTTTCATGTAGCTGCTCTCTCTCTTATATAATATATGCACAGCAGCCTTCAGCTGCTTCACGTTGAAACCCTAATTTTTATCTTGCACAGCAGCCACGTGTTTGTTAACTTCTTCTTAAATTATGCGCAAAGCTGCCTTCCTCTTTACTTTGCATGCTGAAGCTTCTTTTAATTTTTGTCTTCAATTTTTATTTCCAATTCCTACAATTAATAAATAGGGAAATTACTTAAATTAACTTAAATAATCAATACTTTCTAAATTAATATAATGATAGATATTATATAATAAAATATAAAATATATAACTAAATACTTAACAATAAACTCGAATAAGTGATGTTTCAAAGTACATTTTCATGCACTTATCACAACCCCCAACTAGCTTATTGCTAGTCCCTAGCAATTCAAGCGTAAAAATAAAATAAGAACTAAACAAATAAAAAAACTATCTAAGCCACTTTCGTAGGGATCACAATTGCATTTAGCGTATGCAACAAGCCTTTAAACCTCTAAGTGTCCCTAGTGGACGAGTTATAGTCTCGTGAGGGCTTACAGCGACGATACCCACAACGTCATTTAAAACAAACGATCATGCAAAAACAAAAAAATTAAATAGTCCCAATAGTTTCACATAATTTTGTCCTCAAAGAATGTCTAATAATGAAACCAGAGAACCTTCAAAGTACTCAACGTAACTCAAATTCAAGTCTTTAAATAAATCATCTAAGCCAGACTCACAGTGTGTGTGTAAAAGTTTATTCACAGTTTGATTCCTAGGTAAGCCAACTCAATGATTTTGTTTAAAAATTGAGATCGATGGGTCAAACCAACCTAAAAATCTCAATTAAGCTATGTAATTGCTTTTCTGTGCTCAGTATGGTATGATTTAAATTTTTCTTTTCTTGTCTCTTTTTTTTTTCTTTTTTTCTTTTGTTCTTTTTGAACTTTTTTTTTTTAACACACCTACCATTTAAGGTAGCATTTCTCCTCATGGTGGTCATAATACTCGCCCATGGGTAGCTTCACGCTTATCGGTTATAGGTGCTTTAATTTTTTTCTTTAGAGACTTTTCTTTTATTTTCAACCATTCCACACATCATAACACAAGTAAATCAGGATAGACATCTAAGCAAACGGTCATTCATCGACATGCAATTTCTTCAACTAGTCACCTTACTAACTACCAGGCTTTCACTGCTAAGAACATATAATTAAGTGCTTACGAGTCTAACATAGATAAACTACTCAAAGCATCAGATAAAAGTGCATTAAAGGACTTATCGTTTCTAAGATTTCACTCTAAAACAAATAATATCATCATTGGACTTATGTTTTACTATCAAAGACTAAAAACAAACAAAATAATTTTTTTTTCGGTTTTTTTTTTCGAGAATAAAATGAATTTATGATAGGTATTATCATCATGTGCATGCTACACCCCCACACTTAAAACTTGCATTGTCCTCAATGTAAGATAAATATAAAGATAAAAGATTAAGGAACAACACTACCAGGCGCGGAGTTGATCAGGTTTCTGCTGGCGAGACTTTAGTTGTGTGGCTGTGTAGGTTGTGCTAACTCCTGCATAAACACTCATGCAAAATAAAAAATGAAACATACAATTAGCACACAATAAAATAAAACTAAAGTAAATAAAATAAATAAAATAAAATAAAATGCAGACGCAAGGGTTGCCTCCCTGCTAGCGCTAAGTTTAACGTCTTCAGCCAGACGTAACTACTCATGTTGTCATGGTGGTTTCCACCTAGCATACATATGAAGGCATGAGAGAGAATGTTTGTCTAACCGCGGCAGTTTATCCACTGATCCCCCATGGTCTGGTGGCTGAAATTTGGTACTGCACATAAGGAAAAATTGGCTCAACCTTCTTTTTAATCTCCCAGGTATCATATTTAATTGAGCACGAACTCTCATTTTCCTCATTTTTCGGTTCCTTGGAATCGATTTCACTTTGGGAAGGTTTGACTCATGGCGCAAAGAAGCTGTTTCTGGTAAGATTGTTTCTAGCATGTATGAGTAATGACACTCACCGTCACCCTGTGATTGTTTTTCAATATTTAGATCTGGGACTCTCACTGTAGGCCTAAGTGCTTGTGGGAAAGGTACTCTTGGTTGGAAATGTGGCACTGGTTCTTCCTGAGATGTGTTAGCACTATTATCTTTAGGGTCACCTATAGTGTTAGAAGTATTATGCATCCCTATCTCATTATCGCTCCTAGTGATTATGACATTAACACCTCTTATACTGGATACCTCATGGTCAGCATGTGCCATGTGTTGCCCTTGTGGATTAGGTTGAATCTGGGATGGGAATTTTCCTTGTTTTTGCACACTCAGGACATTAGTCAATTTAGAGATCTGACTCCTAATTTCCTTATGGTCTTCAGCGACCTGAGCTATTAATGACTCAATCCTTTGATTGGTTTCATTCTGGGCTTCCACAATTGCCTTCTGGGCCTCTACGGTTGCCTTATGGGCTTCTATTAATGCTTGCATAGTATCCTCTAAAGAATTCCTAGGAACGGTAGATGTGTGATACTGATGGGCACAATAACCTCTAGGTGGTGGTGCTTGAATAGGCTGATGAGACTCCTGTCTCCAACTAAGATTGGGATGGTTCCTCCAACTAGGATTATAGGTATCCGAATATGGTGTATAAGGCTTCTGGTACGTCCCTAATGCATTACATTATTCTTCATATGTCTCTCTCATCTCACTATATACCAGACACTCTTGGGGTTCAAGGTGGGCGACTGAATGCATCGTCTTGCTATCTTTGGCTATTAAGGCTCCCATCTGTCTAGTTAATAGCTCAACTTGTGCCTTAAGGCTATCATCTTCCTTAAAGTGGTGTGGGCTTTTGCTAAGAAGAAGTGGGGTGTGTTATATCTGTGCAATCCAAGGCATTTGGTCTAGTCCATGTATGAGATTTCTCAGCTAGTTCATCTAAATACTCGAATGCCTCATCAGGTTCATTTCTTATAAACTCACCATTACACATAGTTTCAATAAATTGGTGCTCTCTAGGGGTTAGATTATCATAAAAATAACTTACTAAGCGCCAACTCTCATATCCATGGTGAGGGCAACTAGCTAACATCTCCTTATACCTCTCCCACATTTGATAAAGGGTTTCAGAGTCTCTCTGGGAGAAGGTGAAGATTTGTCTTTTCAAGGCATTCATCTTATGGTGTGAGAAGTATTTGTTGAGAAATGCCTGTCTATATGTGGTGCATTAGGGGGAAACATTATGCACGATAGTATAGCTGTGCGAGTGGGGTGAAGGTACTTTTCAACAGTCCTCCTAGGTGGTCTCTCGTGTTCACTCATATCATGTGCGCTAGACGCGTATGTGTTGGACAATTATGACCAATAGCGTCACTATTTGTAAAAGACATTGTGATTTTTGTACAAATTAACTATGTAGCAATGGAAATTGCATTTTCTCATTTTGTAATTTGATTACTTAAATATATAAATGATAAATGTCCTTATGATTAGTTCCAGATTATTAGATATGAGACAATATCAATCCATAAAGGTTTAATCAATAAATATCCCTAGTCGTAGTATTATCGAGACTGGACATCGATAATGCGGAATAGACTAGTATTGCACTTGTGCGTGTTATGGAAGCGTAACAGCATAGTTCTCATATATTTAAGTATTGGATACTTATGCAAGTGTGATAGGAGGTTGTGTTTACCGATGGTACGGAAACAGCTTCGTTCTGGATAGACCCCGCGAAATCTCATTGGTAGTATGACTGTGTGTCTATGGGAATCCGCATCAGGGTAGGTGTATTTGGTCTTAACCTGAGACTTGCATCGCTAGTACTTGTGACAATCAATACGCTTTGGTTTTGGTCGTCCATGACTTTAACAGGTTCTGTGTACGCCTCTTCTAGGTTTATTGAGAATCGTAGTGTATTGGGTGTGATGTCAAGATGAAAGTATCACTTCAGTCATATGGAGATGATGATCATGCAGAGATACAGAACTAGTACTCTAATGGGTTGCAACCATCGGGATAATATGACATGGTCATGATTATCCGATTAAAGAGACTAGTTGCTTGTTATCTGATATATGCTTCGTACGGGGCAGACAGTATTCCAGCCACAGGCCTTGCATGTGACATCTGATACTAGATCGAAATACGTAATACTACGTATACTACGCCTGACATAGATTATATATTTCTTTAAGAATATTTGTGGAGAATTTGGTAGGCACAGTGCTTTGCTAGAAGCCAACCATGTCTCGTAAATCGGTAAAAACGTAGTACTAGGTACGTACGTGTTCAGATAGTCCAACGACCGGATTTACTGCCAACATATCCAGGGATCTCATGGGTCGCTTCCCGAAGATTCACCGATGACGTATGATTCAAACATAATTAATCTAGGATTAATTACGACGAGATTTTATCTAGGATAAAATACTATTTGAAGAGAGAGAATGATTAATTTGGAATTAATCGATAAAATAATATATTTGATATATTAAACGAAATTAGATTTCGGCGCAGAATTAAAATTGGATTTTAATTCGGGCAAACGAATTAATTTAGAATTAATTCGCGAGCGACATGAATAGTAATTTTGCTAGGCATAATTATTTAATTAAATTTGATTTAATTACGTCGCAACGGAAAATTGTTAATTCAGAATTAGCGAACACGAGTCCGGGATGTGTTGCAGGCCCACTCATATTTTGAATCAAGTGGGGCCCACATGTCACATCACAAGTCACATCACTTGTCACTTTAGTTAACTTTATGGTGATGGGTTTTGGTGGGTTAGTGAAGACTTGTTCAACACACAAAGTGATAAGATGATTGACTATATACCAACTTTGGTATATCATTATTTTAATTTTTGAAATTGAAATAGAAGTTAACTAAAATCACTTTACTTCATCTCTCTCATCATTCACGGTTTTGAACCATTTTTACTCTCTCCCAATTTTTCTTCTTTGGCCGAAACAAGGAGGAAGAAGAAGAAGATTTTGTTGCAAAATTTTCTAGTTGCTAGCATATTCAAAGAATCATATAAGGTGATAGGGAAACCAATCCTAGAGCTTGGAATCCTTTCAAAGCTTAGAGCTTGTTCATCTACTTCAAAGAGGAAGCTTGGAGACTTTTCAAAGGAAAAAAAGTTTTGTGATCAACACCTCCAAAATCCAATCATAGTGAGTATTATTCCGCAAATTATTCTTTGAGTATTCAAATGTTTCATTGCTTAAATTGATCTTGGGACATCTTAGAAACCCAACAATGGTATCAGAGCCTATTTGAGCATGAAATTTGATTAGGGTTTATATACTAAAATTTGGGTATTTTTGATTTGAGCATGTTTTAATCAAATTGTTTGTTTGAGTATGCTTGTATGTTAATAACTTGGAGTTATGCATGATCATTTTGAAGAAAAATTAATTGGATTAATTTTCCCAAATTGCTAGGCTTGGCCAAATGTATATGCTCCAATAAAGTCATTGTATTTTTTGTTTTTATGACCATTGGATGTGTTTAAAGACTTGGGAAATATTGATTTGAGATTCAATCAGATTGAAATCTGAATCAGATATAAAATCCATACAAATGCCGTGAGCTTCAAATCATGAAGTGAGATGATTTTTTGTTTCAATAATGTTGGACATGTATTGATGATGAATAAGCATGATTAATTGATTAAATTGATATTTTGGAAATTTTAATTTAGATAATTAATTAATGTAATACACTTTAATTAATTAAAGTATGAAATTTGGAATTTTAGAATTTGATTAATTGGGCTTAATTTTGAATTAGGCTTATTAAATTGGACCTACGTGTCCAACCTTATCTCTCGATTCTTTGTAATTCTCTTCTCACCTAATTCCCCTCAATGTTAATGAGGTTTCTTTAATTGTATTATGTAATTGGGTAGAAGTTAGAATAGTGCTAGCTGGGGAGAGGAAATGAAGTGATTTGTTCTAGGAACAATCTGTGAGATATCCATCTGCATATCATTATTAATTTATTTTCGCGCCTTATTATGCTTTTAGAATGCATGCTTGAGGGTGTATGATGAGACCTAATCAAAGATAATAAATTGGTTGCCAATTTACGCGAAAAACCCTCAACAAATATTAAGCGTTTTCCTTCCATTGAGTGATTCTTACTCAAGATCCAAGATTGGCACTGGTTTGTTGGCCAAAGTCAAGACCTTTGTCCATCGCAGATGTGTTTGAATCATGAACGCTTTGTTCCATATCGTATGTCTTGTCCAAGTTGTGATTTGTTGGCCAAAGTCAAGATCGCTTCTTGTCCATCGACATCGATTACGAAGCTTTCCAAAGTCAATGGGTTCCGCTTAACTGGAATCATTAAGCTTGTTGTGCCAAAGCCAAAGCTTAGTTGATTCAGAGGAAAAAGGTTAGGAAAATATATTGGATATATTGGCATATATATTGTATATATGTTTCGGACTTGGAGGTCCACCTACCGGATCTAGGAATTGGATGAGATCCAATTGATCTTAGAGATCTACCTAGTTAAATATCATACAACTTGTTGGCCAAAGTCAAGGTTGTGTGTTATTTAACGGGATCCTAGCCCACTAGGAAACTAGGTTTCCCGAGTACTCAACAGAGGGTTAGAGGCTCACCGAAAAATAGTGGGAGGCTAGTATTGAATTTGTAATTTCGTTCAAATACTTAGCTTTACGCGCTTTCAAAATTATTTCGTCAATTATTTTATTAGTTGGACTAATATATTATTATTTTTCTTGTAACAGTTAGACTGTACCCATACATCGTTAATCGAATAGTTGGACTATTGCGGTTAAGATGATTGAAAAGTTAAGCATTAGGGATATTGTCATGGGTGACAACGTCTTTAATGGCACAAACTTTCAAAACTGGGATATGAATCTCAGGATTATCCTGGGATCCGAGAAGTTACTCTATACCATAGAGAGACCTCTTGGGCCTAAGCCCCGACCTGATCAATTGCTTGAGTTAGAGCTTTGGAAGACTCATAGCGATGAAAACTCGACTTCTCAATCGGTAATGCTTGCTGCTATGACTCTGTAATTCCGTCGTCAGAACAAGAGATTAGATCCCTATGAGATGATGGCGAAGTTGCATGATCTTCACCGATCTAATCTTAGATCGCAAAGATATGAGTTGCAGAAAAAGCTCTTTCGCGCTCGCATGTCAGATGGTACGTCTGTTGAGCACCATGTGTCACAGATGATTGCTGACATTGAGCAGCTGGGACAGATGGGCATTGTCTTCGAGGCTAAGACTTCAGTAGATTTGATCTTACAGTCTCTCCCAGACACTTGGAGTGGGTTCATCATGAACTACAATATGTTGAACCAAGACTAAACTCTTAGAGAGTTGATGTCCACACTGCGCGAAGCAGAAAAAGAGCTCCTAAAAGGCAAGAAGCGCGAGACGCACTTCGCTTCAACATCTCAGACTCCGAGGGCTTGGCCCAAGGCCATTGGAGGTGTAAAGAAGAAGAATAAGAAGAAAGGCAAGACCAAATCGTCAAAACCTTCTGGGAAGGGTAAGGACAAATCCCAAGATGTATGTATGCAGTGCGGGAAGCGGGGTCACTGGAAGCGTGACTGTCGTGAGTACAAGGCACACATGAAGGAAATCAAAGCGGGCAATGCACCGGCTTCATGTATGTTTGTTATAGAAATAAACATGTCTACTACTAGTTTTAAAAATTGGATTTTTGATTCTGGATGTGGTACTCATATGTACTGATGTGCAGGATCTGCAGATTAGCAGGAGACTGGCCTCAGGAGAGATTGACCTCCGCGTTGGAAATGAGACACGAGTCACCGTTTTGGCCGTTGGCACTTTTGTTTTGGAATTGCCCTCGGGGCATGTACTTAAACTTACAGACTGTTATTATGTACCTAGTTTGACTATGAATATTATTTCTGTATCTATGTTAGCCCAATGTGGGTATACTTTTGTATTTAGAAACACTGGGTGTTTTATGTATAAAATTTATATGGAAATTTGCACTGATGATGTAAATAATGGTCTTTATATTTTGAATATAAATCAATCTCAAACATATAATGTAACAAACAAAAGGCTTAAAGTAAGTAACAAAGATGAAACTTACATGTGGCATTGTCGTCTGGGACACATTAACAAGACTCGCATATCCACAGTTTCGAAGAGTGGGTACTTGGATGGATTTGATCCAAATTCATATGACGTCTGCGAATCTTGTTTATTAGGCAAAATGCCTAAAACACCTTTTAGCGGAAAGGGTGCATGTGGCACCGAACTGTTAGCCCTCGTTCATAGTGACGTATGTGGGCCCATGTCTAGCCAGGCTAGAGGTGGATATGAATACTTCGTAACCTTTTACGGATGATGCATCACGTTATGAGACACAAGTCGGAAACCTTTGAGAAATTCAAAGAGTTTCGACACAAAGTAGAAAAACAGACCGACAAAAGTATTAAGACATTACGGTCGGACCGTGGTGGCGAATACTTAAGCAATGAGTTTCTTGATTACTTGAAAGAATATGGTATTCTTTCACAGTGGACTCCTCCAGGAACACCGCAATTAAACGGTGTGTCCGAACGGAGAAACCGAACTTTGTAAGACATGGTAAGGTCTATAATGAGGCGCACAAAGCTACCTATTTCCTTCTGGGGATATGCATTGAACAGTGCAATACTTATTTTGAATAAGGTTCCGTCAAAGTCTGTTCAACAGACTCTGTATGAGATATGGACAGGAAAGAAACCGGGTTTCTCATTCCTGAAGATTTGGGGTTGCTGGGCATACGTCAAACGTTTGAAAGGTACCAAACTAGAACCCAAATCTGATAAATGTCTATTTGTAGGATATCCTAGGGAAACCAAATGATATTACTTCTATCACCCACAAGAGAACAAAATATTTGTTGCTCTACATGCGGTTTTCCTTGAGAAGGAATTCCTAAATGCAGTGATAAGTGGGAGGAAAGTAGAACTCGATGAAAATCGGAGTGATACTGTTCCTGGCACAAAATCCTTAACGGAACATGAACAGTCCATCAGAGATGAGACTATACCACAATCTTCGAATACACAAGAACCGCGTAGGTCGGAGAGAGTCAGAAAATAACCTGAGAGGTATGGGTTTCTGATCTCACCTCATGTGGATATTAATCTTATTGAGGAAGACGAGCCGGCTATGTATGAGGAAGCGATACAAGGTATCGACTCCGATTTATGGCAAGATGCCATGAATTCCGAAATGGATTCCATGTACACCAACCAAGTTTGGACACTGGTTGATGCACCAGAAGGCGTAAAGCCCATTGGTTGCAAATGGGTCTTCAAGAAGAAGACTGGCATGGATGGCAACGTACAAACGTACAAAACTAGGCTTGTAGCGAAAGGATATCGTCAACGACATGGTGTCGATTACGACGAAACTTTTTCACACGTTGCCATTAGACCCGGCCAAGGTTCCGGTTCAGAACGGAACCGAACAGGAACCGAATCGGTTGGAACCGGACGATTCCAGTTCCAACCGGTTTCGGTTCCGGAACTGAACCGGAACCTGACCGGTTCGGTAAGGGTTCTCACCCTGACCGAACCGGTTGGAACCGCTGGAACCGAACGGTTCCAGCGGTTCCAAATGTTCCAACCGGAACCGTACGGTTCTGGTTGGAACCGAAAGTAAAAAAAAAAATTACTTGGAACCGTAAGGTTCCACAAGTAAATCTCAAATTTTTTTTATTAATAATAATGAAGTTTAAAATTGCAATACTAAAACATGAATGTCCACATCCTTTTTATAACCAACTCTTGGTTATTGACTTCTTCATATAAGCGATGTGGGACACAATAGCCAAATAACAAATATCCCACATCGCTTATATAAAGAAAGCACTAGCCAAGAGTTGGCTATAAAAAGGATTCTATGTTAAAAGAATTTTATAAAAAAAGATTCTATAAAAATGATGTGATGGTTTGAAAATACATACGATTATATAATTTTTTTTTCTATTTTTTAAAATTTATTATTAAAATAAAATAAAAAAAACCGGTAACCGAACCGGAACCGAATCGCCGGCCGGGTCTAGTTGCCATGATTAAATCCATTAGGATAATGCTTGCTATAGCTGCATATTTCGATTACGAGATATGGCAAATGGACGTCAAAATCATTTTCTTTTAACGGAAACCTTTTGGAGGATGTTTATATGCAACATCCTGACGGTTTTTTCATACCAAGACTTGCAAACAAGGTTTGTAAGTTAAATCGATCCATTTATGGATTGAAGCAAGCATCGCGTTCTTGGAACCAACATTTTGATGAGATCATAAAAGAATATGATTTCGTTCAAAACGAGGATGATCCTTGTGTATATAAGAAGGTTAGTGGGAGCGCACTGACATTCATTGTCCTTTACGTTGATGATGTATTACTTATTGGCAATGACATTCCCATGTTAACGTCGGTGAAAGCTTGGCTTTCATTAAAATTCTCCATGAAGGATCTGAGAGAAGCAGCCTTTATTCTAGGAATAAAGATCTACCATGATATTTCTCAAAAGCTGCTTGGACTCTCCCAGAGCACGTAGATTGAAAAAGTGTTGAAGAGATTCAACATGGATCAGTCCAAGAGGGGACTGTTACCAGTGTCACATGGCGTCACTCTATCTAAGGACATGTGTCCTAAAACTCAAGATGAGAGAGACAACATGAGTCGGATTCCATTCGCCTCGGTAGTCGGATCGATCATGTATGCCATGATATGTACGTGACCTGATGTCTCGTATGCTTTGAGCATGTGTAGTCGCTATTAGGCTGATCCAGGTGATGGTCACTGGATGGCGGTTAAGAATATCCTTAAGTATCTTAGACGAACTAAGGATGTTTTTTAATCTATGGAGATGGAGAACTTGAGGTAACTGGGTATACCGATGCAAGTTTCCAAACCGATAAAGACGACTGTAAGTCGCAATCCGGGTACATATTTTGTTTGAATAACGGAGCAGTAAGCTGGAAATATTCCAAGCAATAGACTGTTGCCGATTCAACAACAAAAGCGGAGTATATTGCTGCAGCTGAAGCAGCAAAAAAGGCAGTTTGGATCCGTAAATTCCTAATTGGATTAGGAGTAATTCTGTTAGCAGCTGAGCCCGTTCCATTGTATTGTGACAATAACGGGGCTATAGCGCAGAATAAAGAACCGCGGTCTCATCAACGATCCAAGCATGTTCTTCGATGTTTCCATCTGATTCGTGAGATCATACATCGTGGCGATGTGAAGATCGAGAAGGTCGCATCAGATGACAACATTGCATATCCGCTGACGAAAGTTATTCCTTAGCAAAAGTTTGAGCGACATGTACATAGTTCAGGTGTTAGATGCTTGAGTGACTGGCTATAGGCCAAGTGAGAGATTGTTGGACAATTATGACCCATAGCGTCACTATTTGTAAAAGACATTGTGGTTTTTTTACAAATTAACTATGTAGCAATGGAAATTACATTTTATCATTTTTTAATTTGATGACTTAAATATATAAATGATAAAAGTCGTTATGATTAGTTCCGGATTATTAGATATGAGACAATATCAATCCATAAAGGTTTAATCATTAAATATCCCTAGTCGTAGTATTATCGAGAATTGACATCGATAATGCGGAATAGACTAGTATTTCACTTGTGCGTGTTATGGAAACATAACGACATAGTTCTCATATATTTAAGTATTGGATACTTATGCAAGTGTGATAGGAGGTTGTGTTTACCGATGGTACGGAAACAGCTTCGCTCTGGATAGACCCCGTGAAATCTCATTGGTAGTGTGACTATGTGTCTATGGGAATCCGCATCAGGGTAGGTGTATTTGGTCTTAACCTGAGACTTGCATCGCTAGTACTTGCGACAATCAATACGCTTTGGTTTTGGTCGTCCAGGACTTTAACAGGTTCTGTGTACGCCTCTTCTGGGTTTATTGAGAATCGTAGTGTATTGGGTGTGATGTCAAGATGGAAGTATCACTTCAGTCATATGGAGATGATGATCATGTAGGGATGCAGAACTGGTACTCTAATGGGTTCCAACCATCTGGATAATATGACATGGTCATGATTATCCGATTAAAGAGACTAGTTGCTTGTGATCCGATATATGCTTCGTACGGGGCAGACACTATTCCAGCCCCAGGCCTTGCATGTGACATCCGATACTAGATCGAAATACGCAATACTACATATACTACGCCTGACATAGATTATATATTCCTTTAAGAATGTTTATGGAGAATTGGGTAGGCACGGTGCTTTCCTAGAAGCCAACCATGTCTCGTAAATCGGTAAAAACACAGTACTAGGTACGTACATGTTCGGATAGTCCGACGATCGGATTTACTGCCAACATATCCAGGGATCTCATGGGTTGCTTCCCGAAGATTCACCGATGACGTATGATTCGAACATAATTAATCTAGGATTAATCACAGCGAGATTTTATCTAGGATAAAATACTATTTGATGATCTAGTGGGTAATTTGTTCATTTCATCCATGGCTACAACATGTGTAGTTCTTAGGTTTTTCTACTCATTCTTGTTTATGTTTTCTGTGGTTGGAAGTTTTGATCATGGATATTTGCATGTATGATACTTAAAGAAAGCTTATAAGGTGTTATTAAGCATTCTTTTGATCATTTGATGATCTAGTTTCCATTCTAGAGTTGTTGGGCCACTCATTGATGACCTAGAATTGTTCCAGAGTTATTTCAAAGTGGTTAGACCTGTTTGGTGTGGTAGAGACTTGATTGAAACATTAGATTTGTCTAATTTGGTGTAATATGATCATATTGATATTTTTGCAAAATTAGGGTTTGAACAAGATTGGACTAAAATGCACAAGTTGGAAAATTTGAGGGGCTCACGGTAATTTGAAAGAAATTATGGGTTTGAGTTGTAATTTGTAATTTGATGTGTATGACATGTTAAAATTACTTTGGTAACGATTTGGAATCATTCAAAATTGTATTTGACAATATAAGGACCAAAATGATCAAAATACAAAGTTTTGGAGCAATCATGTAATTAATGAAAAAATCTGGAAAAAAGTTTTTTAGAATTCTGTTTTCATGTATATTTGATGTAAAAATCATTTTGGTTGTGATTGGAATTCACCTAAGTTTGTTTTGAACAACTTAGGACTAAAATGATTAAAATGGAAAGTTTTTGTCATTTACGGCAATTAAGAAGAAATATGATTTCTCGGGTAAAAATTTCAAGTTTTAATGAAAAATTTTTGAAATCAGAAAATTTTGATTTCCGCGTTCCGCCGCGTTACCCGTACTACCCCTTAAAACCCCAACAATAAGGTCATCTAGTCAAATGTCACACTATTTCGTGAGTTGTGTGTGACAGAGATTAGACTATTAGTCCAAACCTTTTTGGTCTTTTTCATTTTATAATTTTTTTTTGTATTTTTTTTTTACCCAAAAATAATAAAAGACACGAAAAGGCCTGTCATTTTTCACCGGTATGTGTAGTTGTATCTCACGTGTAGATCATACTATCGTCCATTCAGAATCAGATATGAAGTTTATGTCCGGGTTTCCATCATATATATTAATGGACATATTGTTGGAGTTGATGCTTAAAGTGTCAATCCGAATTATATGTATTATTATTTATTAATGAAATAACTACATTTTCATTTCATATCTTATCAGTAGTATTTTCATTATGCGTATTAGATTTATGTATAGATATGCTAAGAATGACATCGACCTTAGAATAATCTTGTAGTAATATTGGACACTAGGTGGTCCGACATTGGGATAAATATTACTATTATAAACTATTCTTAAAGTAAATATTCCTAGTCGTTGGTTTTGGAATACGGTCGAATTACTATAACCTAGAAGACTATCACATGTCGTTTATTTAACTCGATGTACCATGAACTTTGGAAGCTCGTATAGACATGTGGGTATTGGTTGGACCGAATACTGAATGACTCACAAATGATTCCTAATAGTTGGAAGAACATACCATCGTCAATAGGAATCACATCGAGTCGAGTAGCATATGTAATCCTTTGACTATAGGATAACATTGATTTTGTGTTAGATCCTCCACACTTTAATGCCATGTATGTCAGAAACCTTTCATGGTCTGGCCTCTAGATGTTCGTTGGGTGTGGACCGATGCACTCTGTAATCAAATACGAAGCAAGATAGGATCTGTCGACCCGTATGTGTACCATAAGAGGTTTAGTAAAGTCATGATTCTTAAAGCTTTATCCAAAGTCGATCACCTAGGGTGGATCGCATCAGTTATGAAGAATCATGGACATGTCGACATGAGATGTGCGCCACGAAAACTTGACGGTGTATTCTATGTTTCCTAAGCACAACTTGGATAGCCTACGACAGAGGGATTGTTAGACATATATGATGACCTCGACTTGTATAGTTCAGAAAGATCGTTCGCGTTCTTCGCGAATTCGGAGGTGGCCGAATTACGTATATATTAGTTAGGCTTATATGACGAACGTGATTGAACTTAGAGAGTCCCAATATGAAATGTACTCGTTGAGCACTTGGGTAGCCGACTAATTTTGATAAAAGATAATATTCGATATTATAATTATCAATTAAGATAATCAGGTGTTATTGGATAACATTGATTATTTACTTTGACCTAATTGGATTAATTCAATAATTACACAACGACTTTATTGTAAAATCATAATTATCTATACTATTTGAGAATATTATGGTAATTGTAAGTATGTAATATTATGTGGGTTTGGCTTGATTTAATTGGATTAAATCAAAGTGAGAGACAATGAAGATTAGTCATACATAATTATACATATTTGGACAAATTAGATTAAGCCCACATAAAAGTTGATTACAACTTTTATTAATTAAAAATTACCTAATGACCGGAGTGATCACACATGTATAACACAAGCTCACGTATCGGTCAAGTAGTATAAAATGTATCGATCCCACGAGGACTTAATACCTTAGTTATTAATTTATGAAGTCAAATGTTTACGAGTATCTCATAGATTGGTTGTTTGATTGGATGGTGATTTTAAACTTAAAACAAGTAAATAAAATAGCACGGAAGTAAATGAAAGGAAAATTCAATATTATTAAACTATCCAGAGTTGTGAATTCTTCCAATACCTTTTAAAGATGAAGTGGTTATCTTACGTTTGTGTAATATATTGGTTTATTAACATGGAATATGAATTTATGCAAAAGCCTCTTCCGATGGTCAGATGCAAATACCCAGTATAACCCAATTAATCATATTCCTATGTCAACCAAGTTACATGAATTCATTAAGATTCAGTTCCAATTATGGCTACCCTCGTCCGACAAGTATATTCCTATCCTGTAAGGAAATCTATTAAGGGTTATCTATCTTTAAGGGAGATCGTGGGCTATTGAGTCTAAGGCTGAAATCTAAAATCTCTTTTCCAAGTTCATTTTAAGTTTACCAAATCAATTTTATTAATGGCCAGTTAACAAGAAGCATTAAGTTTAAGGCTCAATAAATAAACATTTATATTACCCAAAACACAAAATAACTTCTTGTAAACCGGTGATATTGGAATTCATCACGATCCCATATGACTAGTTTAGTTACGACAAATATATAAAACTAATAAAAGCTTAAATAAAATAAATGACATAAAGTAAAAGCTTGGAAATTAAAAAAGGTAAATAAAACAATAAAGAAAATATTGGGGGTTAGAGGATCCACTTTTATTACTTCTATTTTAGATATATCTCTTATTATAATATTAACTTTGTGTGATAATTACTAACCGACCATAAAGGATGTATCCAATTTAGTCAAGTTAAAATCAATTTAATTAAAGTCCAACCGACCATAAAGGCGGTATCCCATTAAGTCGGGTTTAAATAGTTTATATATTATAATTAAGGGAGATTAATCTAAATATTAGTAATAAAAGCTTGACCTTTCACCCCAGCAGAGGGGAGTTACCTACTCATACTAAAAAGTAAAATAAAGACTGAAAAGTAAATAAATAAATAACTATTGCGTAAAATAAATAAAATTAAATACAGAAAGCTGTAAATAAATAAGCAAGATATAATCTTCTTAGTATTATTAAGGAATTTCTCAGAAGAAAGTATGAATTTGCAAATGAAATCGACCTGAATTTATAGGCATCAATAGGTCTCGCGCGTCGCGTCACGTGCAACCTTGAACGTCGCAACGCGCCGTAGATTTTGGTCGCGTGGCACGAGATTCACGGAGATGGTGACACGTGGCGTCGGAAACTGAATTATTAGTTTGGCGTCGCGACGCCGAATGCTTGGCACATCGCGACACTGACATCAATAATGACGTGGATTGTCGGCAGCATGAGATGATGACTCGTGTCCGGCGCACGTTAGCATTCGACGTATTTTAGCAAACGATGTATTTTAGCAGGAAATTTACATTTTTGCCATTTTTATCTATTTTTCGCTATTTTGGCCCCGATTTACTTCCAGAGAGTCTTGTTATTTTATTTATCTATAAAATATCACAAAACACATCAAAATATTCACAAATCTCAAGAAATTATACAAAATATTAAGTAAAATGGATGATAAATATTGATATATTTACCACTTATCACCTAAATTTTGGTATAAATAGCAAGCTTTAATAATGTTTTAATTAAGCAAAGCAAAATCTTGAGAAAGCTAAGTATAAGTAAATTCTTAGAGAAATTAGCCTAAGTTAGAGAAATGTTTAGAAAAGCTTGTGAGGTCTCTATAACATTTCATTTAGGAGAAATCAAGATTGGATCTTGGGGTGAAACTTGCTAGCATTGGAATTAAGATTGAATCTTGGAGTCAAGCATGCTAATCATTGGAAGTTCTCCAAATATTTCAACAAAGAGAAGTAAATTGGATCTTTGAATCAACCTTGCTAGGTAAGTTTGATCTTCTCTAAAAGTTATATTTTTCATTAATGAGACATATAGTGCTGAATTATGTATTAGATACATAATGTTGAAATTAGGCTAATTAATCGTGTTAGGATGCTTTGGAAGTATAAACACAATATGCTTGTAATTTGGTCAAAATATTTATGTTAGACATAAACATAAAATTAGAGTTTGGAACTCTAGATTAAAGCTTAGAGCTATGGCTACCATTGTAGAATCACTTGACCATCTTTGAGTGACCTAGAATTATTCACGAGACATTTCTTATTGAGATTCTAATTTAGTTTGTGTATTGGATTTAAAATTTACGCAAATACCTATTTAGAATAAATTTATGTTTTTGTAAAAATATTTTTATATTTTGAAAAACTTGATTTTTATTCTATAACATGTGTTGATATTGATTTTGATGTTAAAAATTATTTTGGGGTGTTTTTAAAGTATTTAGGGAAGACCGGAAGAAATTAGGATAAAAGACCCTAATTCCTTCAGCTCATTGGAAACTGAGTTGAAGGAATTGATTTTAGAAAACAAGAAAAAAAAATTTGGCTTGCACGCACTGTGCGCGCGCGCCATGTGCGTGCGCGTGCTGAATTTATTTTGCTTCATTCTAGAGTTTTCGGACTCTGATTCAGCCCTTTTTTTCCTATACACTCGTAATGGAATACAATATTTTATTAAATTATTTAAAATTACACCCATACTTAATATCCATGGGTTAGACCCATTTCCGCTGCGCAGGGCACCGATCCGACCCTAGGGGTTCCACAACTGCCCCAACACATATAACAAAAATGAAACAAACCATGCACACCCATATGTAGTGGAAACAAAACATGTAGTCATGTAATAATATAAAACACACGCACATACGCATGCAATGAGGAAGTATGAATACCTTATTTAAGAAAAGATACAATGAAGTGTACCTTCATCTTACCTTGTAGGATCAAGACATTCAGAAGTTAATGAGAAATAATTTTCTTTTCTTACTTAAATTTTCTTGGGAATCTATTTTACATGAGAACTCTCAGTCAACAGAGCAAGTCTCTCATTAATGTACTGCATCTGTTTAGCCAATGCAGAAACTTGACGAACTAGATTCAAATAATCAAATATATGGGAAACACTCATAGGCTTTTTGCTTTTATTTATGCAACATAAAACAATTAAGCCTAATATGTCCTGATTTACACCAGTTATGGCAAACAGACACAAACCTCGGATGAGAGTGAAGTCTACCAGAAACACCTATAGATTGAGGTTGACACACATGATGAGGAATAATAGGGGGTCACATGACACTCAACAACTTGTTTATTTACCAGGTCACAGGGAAGAGTGCAAACACAATTTTAGATGATGACGTCTTGTCACAACTCGACTCAACAAGGTCTACTTCTCTCTTCTCACATGACGACACATTAATCTCTAATATGTGGTCTAGCTCATCACTCCCACATGAAAATGTATATATCTGTGCTCTAGCATCTTCAAGCTTTATTTTTAAGCATTTGAATCTATTAGCTAGTAATCTATTTTTCTCATTGACGTTATCAATAACAGTACGAATTTTCTCAAATTTGGCTTGAACTTCATTCTTTTCAAGTTTTGTTTCTTTCAGCCTCTTATTAACCTCCACATTCTTCTTCTTGATAGTTAAGTTCTCATTAAACAATTCAGTATAAGCTACCTGAAGATCATCATCATCTATAGAGTCATTGTGAGAGAATTTAGAATAAGTATCTATGTCGCTAACATGAGCCTCTCTCTTACATACCACACTAGAAGAAAATGCAATGTAACTGCATTTTTCCTTAGAAGGCTCATTAGAGGTATAGCTACCTTCCGAATCACTATAGAAGATAGTCTTAACTTTCTGACCCTTAGGCTTTAGGTATATGAGACACTCAGATCTTATATGCATAAAACCTTCACATTCATGATATTGAATAACTCAAGGTTCACTGTCTTTTTATTCTCTAAACTCTCTCATATGACGACTACTCTCTCTAGGTTTCTCATTCATAGTTCTATCAGGACCACGACCACGCTTATTCAACTTAAGAAATTTCTTAAACTTGTTCACAAACATGGTCATATCAGTGTATATGAGAGCATCATCCTCCTCCTCATCATCAGATGAAATATGGGTAACTTCCTTCATTGTTTTCATAGCTATATTCTTGGGATTTCTATATCCAGGAAGTTTGCTCTCATACACCTAAAGGTACCCTACGAGGTCCTCTAATTTTATATTATCTAAGTCGTTACACTTCTCAATGGCAGTGATCTTACGTAAAAATCTTTCAGATAGAGATCTAAAGATTTTCCTAACTATCATATTTGTTGGAATCATCTCACCTAAGTTAAAGCTGGAATTAACAATATCATTAATCTCAGCGTAAAACTCATCAAATGTTTCATCCTCTTTCATCATAACCGTTTCAAACCTAGTAGTAAGCTCTTGGAGTCTATTATTCTAACAAACAATATTCCATCATGTATAGTCTGAAGAATGTCTCATGCATCCTCTAGGGGTGAAAAAACCGATTTTGGTTTCGGTTCCGTATGAAATCGAAACTTACCTGGAAAAAATCGGTTTCTAATTAAGTGGAATCAGAACCTACCTAATTAAATATGGTACCCTATTAATCGATTTCAATTCGGTTCCGGTCCGGTTCTGATTTACCCTATTTATTTATTATTGTCAAAATTTCAAAATGTAATTATTTCCTACACTTGAATATTACATAATATTCTTGGCAATTATCCATACAAAAATAAAACTGCAAATGACGTTGAAAATTACGATTCAATTATTGCTTCTCTC
This sequence comes from Zanthoxylum bungeanum, assembly GCA_019454045.1. Classification (NCBI taxonomy): domain Eukaryota; kingdom Viridiplantae; phylum Streptophyta; class Magnoliopsida; order Sapindales; family Rutaceae; genus Zanthoxylum; species Zanthoxylum bungeanum. The sequence goes on from SKCR01043913.1 coordinate 32,016, forward strand.
TTTTTTCATCATAAGTAAATCCTAGGAAAAAAGTAATGGAAATGAAATATCTTGATGACAGTTAATAGAAAATTTAGGTTCCATTTTTGAAATTTCAAAAGAAATATTTGAATAATCGAAGTGCAACAATTACAAACAAAATAAGCCCTTAATTTACATTTTGACTTACAAGTGGCTCAATAATTTCATTACTGCAAGTATATACAACATTCAAGAAAATATTGATACAAATAATTAAACTGATATTTATATATCAGATGCAAAACGATGTTGTTTTGAACATAAACCGGTTATGAAATTGGGTTTTAATTTAGTTCCTAAATTGGTTTTAAATTCGATTCCAAAAATAGATTTTGGTCTGGCTAAATAGTCATATTCTGGTTTCGTCCATGACAGAATCGAAACCGAACCATTTAAATGCGGTTCTTTCATTTTAGAACCGAAATTAGTCCAGTTCCAACTGGTTCCGATTCTACCCGAAATCAGAGTTCAGCCATAGTAATCTCACACATAAAAATTCTCCTAAACTTTGTGGAGCACACAGCAACATGAATTACATTAATGGCTTTATTGTTCCTATTGCTCACATCAAGTAAGTTTATTTTTAGGGGAAGAGACCCCACCAACCTTGACAATGAGAAGTTTTCACCCACATTTTACTGATATCCACACTCTCTCATTTATGGATATAAGAAACGCTGTCATGTGAAACTTCTAAGGAAAATACTCTGTCCTATCAAAAAACGGGGGACAATTAAGGATTGACTTCTATCAATAATCAAAGGGTCAATGATCGAAGTGAGGCTCTTATGCCAATTAAAAGTTCGTAGTCCTAGACAAGTCAAAGTTAGAGCGAATATGGTTTGAATTAACAAACACCCTTATGTCTAAGTAGATATAAAATAATTCAAATATCAAAGTGGTAAAAATAATTAACATAAGAAATTTTATTGACGGAGTGGAAAACTCATAAGAGTAAAAAATCACTCCAATATATAAGCTACCACATGAATCCAATATAATAGAGAAAACTTACAACGATGGTATAAAATCTATAGTGACAACTTCACTGACTCGAATACCTCTAGACTATAATAAATCGAAGAACTCCTTGAGCCCGCGCCAAGAGGCATTCTTTAGAACCTCTAAAGTCTCCGAGTGAATCCAATTTGCGAACTCGCAAGTTGAAAGTGAAACCTATGGTCAGTTTTTTTCGAACATGATGAAGAATGTGACACGGACGAGTGCTCTATGGAAGCTTTTATTTGAACAAAATATCAAACGATCCATTAACGCTGAGCGTTCGAACCCAAAGAAGAATACATCACGAACGGAAACCCTGATATCTTCATATAATATTGTCCACATACTTGTCTAATTGCTCCGAGATCTTCAAAACTCATTACAAATCATTTGAACTTGTTTTGTTACGATTGTTGCCAACACTCATGAAACTAACACATATTTTAACAAAAAATCAAAAAAAAAATCTATCATATTTTAAAATTTTGTCTAATACTCCCAAAATCCAGTACCACCAAGCATGAAAAATTTGAAATATTTACAAATATACACACATACATTAGGGTTGGGAATGGGCTAGGCCGGGCCCTGACACTAGGCTATAAAATATATTAAAGCTCAATCCCTTAAAAGCCTTGTCGATTTTGATAGAGTCGGGCCCGACCCTAACTCGCTTGATATGGGGCTGGACTAGGGCCTAGTCTGGTCCTAATTTTTTTCAAAAAATTATTCATTAAATAATAATATTTTTTTAAAAAAATTGACATAACCTCACTATAAAATGAATTTTTCGAAAGTTTACATCCCGTAAAATACATTATAAGTTCTAAATATTAAAAAAATAAAAAAAAGTAACAAGTAATACTAACACAACTTAAATAAATTTAAAAAATAATAATAAACCATAAAACACTACACTGGTACTTTAAACAATATGAATACTAAATAATTTTAAACTCAAACATATAATTTTATAAACATATATAATTTTTTTAAAAAAAATTATATGTAATAAACGGCTGAATCAGAGCTTTTATTTTAAAAACCCTTACCCGGTCTTTTGACTAAAGGGCCTCATTATTTAAAGCCCTAGCCCCAACCATTTTCTTAAGGGTTGGGTTAAAGCTCTAGGGGCCCGGACCCGACCGGATTGCCAAGCGTAATACACACACATGTATGTATGTGTATATAGATATAGAGTTTCACACTAATCGTAATTGAACTGTATGATTTGCGATTTTCTGTTCAGCCAAGGCTGAAACTGCAACCATAACCTTAATCCTGACTAAACCGTATGGTTCGGTCCGATGTAAGATTGGAACCATCATTTTTTTTATAAAATAAAATAATTTAAAATGTGATAAAATAATAAAAAAATTAAGGATTTATTAAACCATACATTGATTTACAGTTGATTGAAAGTTAGAAAATGTAAAATTTATTTATTTTTGTTTAGATTTT
>SKCR01043914.1:0-34268 GCA_019454045.1 Zanthoxylum bungeanum
TAATCTCGTCGACGATTCTATTAGCAATCTCTTAATAACACTTAGAACTTACTTCTACAGTGTATCACGGGCCCATGGATTTAACAAATTGCTAATTGCACACTGAATAACTATGCTCTGTAAATAGAATTGACGGATCCTATCTTGATACACACAGGATATTCTGAGGATCAGTCCACACCAACGAAAAGGTGGAGGTCTGATCTAAATAGATCGGTGACGTGACTACCATCAAAGTGTAGAGGATACCTCATACATCCATAGTGGTACCTCAAGTTGAAGGATCACTATGCTTACTCAACACGAGAAGATTCCTATTGACGTTGGTGTACCATCTATCAGGAAATCTTCGATGAGTCGTTCAATAATTATCCACTATAAACACCTACACGTCTATACGAGTCTCCCCAGACTCATGGTTCATTGGGATAAACCATCGGACCAAGTCCCGATAAACGACGTGTACTGGTCTCAACGGATTTTACTAACTGACCTGTGTTAGTAAATCTTCACCAGGAAATTTATTTGATAATATACTTCTAGTAGCGATACTTCCCAATGTCAATTACAAACTAATTTGTAACTGCGCACTACATTATATATTATCGCGTCTTTGTCTAATATATACATATCACTAAATCCAATTTAGTTTCAATCTAATCGTAATTATATCGAATATGTATATAAAAGCAAGAAGTATTACCATAAATAATAAATATTATGGAAAAAAAAAGAATTGTTCGTATTCATGAATCAGACATGAATACGATCCGGATTGGCACTCTGAGCACCAACCCTAACATTCCTTAAATATACTTTCACTTATTTCTAGGAATATCTTGAGGTAACCTTGAAGATTCGTTTCTGCTATTGTTTTCCAATGAGGGTTGGGAGGGTGGGAACTTAACCTGAGGTCTTCTAATTATGGTGATCTAAATACACATATTGCTCATCTATGAGCCTAGAACTCTCGTGAATGTATATATCTGATATCTTTTCTTACACTAGGATACCAGTGCTAAAAGTTCATGGTTTGCATTTTCCAATTTTACTTATGATCATTATCAACTATCATAGACACTACTTCTCCTGTAAAATCCTTCTAGATTTATAATCTCTAAAACCTTCCTCGTGTTGTCTCTGCACTCCTTCTTATTTAGTCTCTATTATTAAATCTTCCAAAGTCATTACTTTTTCTCTCTCTCTGAATGCTTGCTAACCTGAATTTCCTACTCTTCCTTAAGAAACTTATTCTGCTATAAGGTTTTTTTTTTATCTCAGATCCTTGGACTCCTTACACCTTTACTTCCCTGAAAACTCTACTAACTTCGATTTCTTAGGATATCTCATACTAAATCTTTAGTTCAGGGGTTACTCTTTACCCTAGTCTTTCCTTCTCACTTACATGAGATTTTGAATAAGTTATACACCATATTGCTGAGAGTCATTCCTCCTGGTCTTTTCGTACTTTTGAGTCTTTACTTCTTTAAGAGTTCATTAATTCAACAGTGACTTCCAAACTTAGCTCAGCTTACTGTGGCCTCGTATTATTCTATCTCATGCTTTTATCTATATTTCCTTGGACTTATCGATTTGGCTGTCTAGCCATCTCACAATTCACCAAATCTATCAATTACATTTCTTTACTGGTCATTCCTTTGACTAGGTTCTAAGTTTAGCACACTCATTCCATAAGGATCTACAAATACGCACTTCTGCTTTACACTTAAGCTTAGTGATGTTATGCTTAGGTATCTATAAATTTACAAAAATCGAGGTTTCTAGATGAAATGGTCATTGTTCGCTTTGTAGGGACCTGATCGACTACCCCACGTCCTGAGATCCTACTGAATTTCCTCATCACCTCATGCGTGCCACCCTTACTATTCACATATCCTAATTCTATGCTCTATGTCTTACTACTGAGGCTAGTGGTGTTTCGTCATCTTAACTGCTTTCTTAGATCTTTGCTCTTAGTTCTTTCTTTAAATCTCAACTTTGGCACTCTCTTCTATTGTCCATACTGATACTCTTATCACTCTAAAATGTCTCCAATCTCTCTTTTATCCTTGCATACTTTCACAGATTTCTACTGACTTGGGATGATCTATGGGTTCTACTGCATTTGGTCTATCTATGGACTCCTACTATCTTGCAAACCTCACTCTGACTCGCCTTAATCTTTGGGTTACCCTGGTTATCTTTTTTATATCCTCGAAACTTCCTTGATTCTTCTTCTAGGTGGTCTGTCATCTAAGGTCTTCCATTTCTTAAAATAAACTCTCGTTGGTTTTCTTACGATCGCCTATATCTATGCTAGTAGGAACAGCTCTATATCTCGTCAGTTCTTTTCTTTATGTCGGGCCTTATTAAATTCATTGATTATGACAACTAGTCATTTCCCTATTATTAATCCTATGTTTGGCTTGTGGGCCTAGATTTAAGGATCATGTAATCTCTGCGTGTTTATGGTATTTCACATCTATTAGAAACCTCTACAACTAATCCTGATTCCTTGGTTCTTCTGCCTTATGGCTGTTCTTAGTTACTCAGGAAAATCGCTACTTATACTAAATGTTCGAGAGTTATTAGATCAACTGGAAGAATTTATGAGAAAAAAAAGAATTCTTCCTTGGAAGGAAATGACTTTACTTAGGTCCACTCGATATTTTACTCTTGTTCGGACTTGCTATATTCTACTTCTCTATTCCAAGTTCTTATGTCTTCCATTTTATCTCAGTATGTGTGTCTGATTCTTACTATTATTGATTTTTAGCATTTTCTTATCTATCTTCTTTTGTACCTCTATCTCTATTTACTTCTGATTGCTTAGATACATACATTCTATCTTTTTATTTCTCTCTCTAACTTTTCTTTCTCTTTCTATTTTCCTGGGTGGGTACTCTTAGAACTCACTATCTCTTTCTGTCATTTTATCTTTCATTATTTCTGGCTATCTAAACATCTATACATACTTTCTTACTTGCTTATAGTTTTACTATCCCATTCCATTGGGTAACTGTTCTTATATTTTTACTATCTGATTGCATAGCATTGTTTGTAATTCCGGTAATATGATGAATAACTTCATCAAGATTCCTAATCTTGGATCTAGAGTATAATTATTCTTGTAAAGAATACTATTCGATTAGTCTAGGAAGGCTCACTAACCTTTCAATAGAACTTTGAGGACGTACTCGAGGATCAGATACTGGAGAGGCAGTGCCTTACATACGAGCATCCCAAACATACTACGTATACAAGACCCCGGAGAGGCAGTGCCTTACATACGAGCATCCCAAACATATTGCGTATACAAGACCCCAACACTCTACCCACTACATTCACTGACTCCCTAGACCATACTCTGATACCATCTTTGTAACATCCCCGATCCGGGAGATGCTACCGGCAGAAGATAGACCATACTAACCCCATAAGCCTCTAACTCTCTAATCACTAACAAGATAATACTCTTCTATTAATCAAAATCTTACACATGGGACCATCGTTCAACTCATAAACATGATCTGCATAATTAAGTAATTATGACTATAAACTTAATAACATTTGTTTACAATGACTTCCACATTATCCAAGACTATTACATGACCTCTGACTGGTGGACTCCAAACCCTATTGACTGCATCAGTATCCGCCTTCCCGAGCTCATCCTCCGAGAATACCTGCAAGTACAGAAAACTGGGATTGGGGGGTTAGATCCATGTACGATCTAAGTGAGTGGATGATAAACTAAATTACTGTTATAAAAACATTTGTTTCTAAATCAAAAAGTTTTTAAAAAAACAGCTTTATACCAAAAACTCCTTTTCTGTCTGAAATCTCTGAACTTCTTTTCTAAAAAGTTATATTTATGAAATCTGCTTTTAAAAGTCTGGTTTTCTGAATACTGTGTCTAAAAATCTGGTCTATGAAAATTATTTTTCTGAAAACCTGGTAACTGAAAACTAGGATGTCTCTGAAAAAATTGACGTATGAGGGCGTTATGTATCGCCATCCCCCCATACGCCTATCTGGAGCTAGAAATGCAAAACCATGACTTTGGGGCGTTACGTATCGCCATCCCCCAAAGCATGCCATTAATGTCCTTGAAACTGGTGGTCTTGTGGTGTTCTGTATCGCCGTTTACCAAGCCACAAACTAAAACTGGGCGTGCAGATCTTTGCTACCCTCCAAGCTCTGAAACTAGGGTCTATGGGCGTTACGTATCGCCATCCCCTAGCTCTGAACTAGGATCTGAGGGCGTTATGTATCGCCATCCCCTTAGTCCTCTACATGTGCACATGTTCTCTGTCCGTCAATTCCAAACTGTATCAAGTTGCATACTGGGGTGGGTTTCTCCCCCATGCCCCGAAAATCATAAAACTTATGTTTTAAATCTCAAAGCTGTATAAAATATTTCATTTAGCATAAAACTGAAAACAAGTATGGCTAACGTCCTAAGTGCTGAAAAAGTAAATCTCGTTTCATAAATAATAAATCAATAAGAAAATCAACTCGATAGGAGAAGTGTCCACTCACTTGTTGGAATCTAGCTGCATTATTCGCTTACTGAGAAAACTCTAGTTCCCGCAATGATCTATATTGAATAAACTAAATTAGAATTGAACTAAGAAACACACTTGGAATTGGGCTAAGGTTGCTTATTCAAGTAAGCATTATCACCCTATGGGTTCCGTATACATATTGTGACATAATAAGTGCATACGAGTTAATGCGGGGCTCTTAGGGTAGCTTCTAACATGATTGGGTAAAGCTGGGTTGGCTTAAAACTGATTTGGGCCATTTGTTGGCCGCGCATCACAACGCAAGGTGGTGTGGGTCGCGACGTGACTCATCTAGAGAGGTGCCTAAGTTTTTATCTTGCGCGTCGCGACGTGACTTACACTAGAAACATTTCTGGTTAATTTCCCAGATCGCGTCACGATGCGGAGGGGCCTGCATCGCGAAGCAAGACCAATTTCTAGTCTTAACATGATGCTTTCCATTCCATCTTCTCAACACACTTAAACCTCATGATTCACACAAGCAATTAACTTCAACCATTCTTCAAACTAAATTAATAAATTAAAATAAATCACTAAATTAACACTACATAAGTAAATAAAACGATAACGTGCGAAAAGTAAATAACATAAGAATAAAAGAGATACGACCAAGGCCGACATCTATATGGAACTTTGTATGCCTGACTGAACATATTTCACATTCAATCAAACATACTTCGTCCGGCGCGGCAAAACACCGTGGTAAATGTAGCCTTTAGGTATTTCGCTAGAATAGAGGACCTTTAATCCATCCTGATTAGCCCATGCGCACCAAGTAGCAATGCATGAATAAACAAAGAAATAATGTGCGAAAAGTAAATAACGAAATAATAAAAAGGCGCGGCAAAATATTGTGGTAAAGGTGGACTTTTAGGCTTTTTCACCCTCAAATAGAGGACCTTTAAACCGACGTAATTAGCCCATGCGCGTCAAGTGACAATGCATAGAAAATGAATAGCGGAACAATAAACATAGATTTTAATCACAAAATGAAACACGTGCTTGAAAGTTTCTCAAGTGGTACGTGGAGTTGTATCCCAAGTACAGACTGCACTACCGTCCATTCGGATTCGGCTACGGAATTTACGTCTGGGTTTCCATCCGATATACGACAAGAGGTAGCCCGCAATCATTAACCCAATGTAAATAAAAATGGACGTGAAATATAATTATGCATGTGATGGGATAATAATAAATAATCGAAAAGATAAGTAAATAACAAAGGGTGCCATCAGGTCTTACCTTTAAAATCGCTTCCCGTGAGTGCATTACATCATCGCCGGAAGGGTTAATGTTCCGTAACTTTTTCTGGTTTTCTGGTTCAAGATTTTCCTTCGCTATTTTCACTGCCGTTTTCTTCACTGTTTTGGATGATTTTTTGCTGCTGCTTTGGGTAGTTATTTAAGGACTATTTTAGGTTTTTTTTGGGGACTAGTATAGACTGTTTTTGGTGTAGTTTGGTGTCGGTTTAGGGCTGTTATTGTTGAGGGTTTGTGGGCAATTTCAGTGGGGGTAATGTGTGGTCTGCAAGGTGTGTTTGTGAGAAGAGATGGACGTGTGAAATAGTGGTTCTTGTGTGAAGTGTTCGCTGCATGAAAGAAGGACATATGTCTGTGTTGGTTGACCTATGTGTATGGTGCCTATGTGTCTTGTTTGTGAGTTATTTGTTTATTGTTTGTATCGGTGAGTGTTTAGTGCTTTGCTTAGGGTTTATTGGCTGGTTTGTGAGGGCGCTGCATGAGAGGTTGCTTAGTGAAGGGCTGCGCATGAGTGAGTTTGTGGTCTTTTTTTATTCTTTTTTAGGGCTGCGTTGAAGGCTGTTAGGGTTTTATTGTTTTGTGTTTTGGCTTGGCGTGTGTGAGAAGATGGGCTTCTCTTATTTTTTGTTTGCGTCAGTGGGGTGTTGTGGTTCAAATGGTGCCGTGAGGGCTTGGGTTTGTTTATGGCTAGTGTGTGTGAGGGTTGTTGAATGAGAGAGAGAAAGTGGCATGAACCTTTTTCTATTTGCATGAGTGTAGTACTTTAGGGTTGTTCTCTTGCTGTCGGTTTTGGTTGCTGGCTGAGGAGATGGTTTATTCTTTCATTTTTTTAGAGAGAGGCGTGAGGAGTGAGAAGCCAAGGAAGAGGAGCCAAGGACCATTAGGGTTGGTTTATGTCTCTTTTTATAAGAGTGGGTGATTACGCCCAAATATGACTCACGGTTATCGCAGTATAGCTGGGGTGTCGATTCCTCAGAGAGATGGTTACAGGAACTAATTTACTCAAACAAAAACATTAACGGTAACTTAATAAATAAGAAGATAAAATTGGTAATTAAAAATAAAGATAAATAAAATAATGCAATGATAATAAAAGATAATGGCAGAGAGATATGGACAAAGCTTCGGGAATCCCTCTTGCATCGAACTCTTATATTTAGTTATTGATTCCTATTATTACACAATTGAAGGTTTCACATCCCAAACCAACAACCGGAAAATATTCAATTCTACGCATGATAAATTCTAAGGTAATTAATGATTATTTTCTCTATGTTAACAGCATACAAAAGCCATCGTTACGAGCTATCTAACGTCGACAATATACCCTCAGGCAATACTGCAGCAGAAGACCAACACGCAAAACAACTTTACCAGTCACAATTAAATTCGCAAACCACACATAGAAGAAGCATGACTGGATCTATATGAGATTTGACAAAATATAATTTCTGGATTAATAAATCAAAAGATGATAGAAAATAATAAACATTAATTTTATTAAACAATTAAAAGGTTCGTAGGAATCAAAAACATAAATAATAAAATCCAACACAAGAGTTTATCCCTAACTTTGCTTAGGAAATTAGTTCCTCATAAAAGAAATAAAAATAACCCGGGATTGGAGAGAATTATTATTCTGAATCATCACGGCTCCGCGTCCCGACTTCTTCGCTCTGATTTCTTCTCTCTCGGCTCTGCTCTTTTATTTTTGTTATTTTTACGCAGCTGCCTTGCGCAGCCTGGAGCTCTCCAATTCTTGCGGCTTCTGTTCTTTAAATAACCATAGAGTTATGAAACCCTATTGATTGCTTTGGGCCCACTTCAATTTCCAATTTCAATTCAAATTCTTGGTCAGCTTTGTTACTTTCTCTCTCGGCCCCACTCAACTTTCTTCTTTCCTCTTTATTTTTGCGCACTCAAGGTATATTGACAAGCATGCGGCCCTAAGTCTCTCATGTGCATTGCCCTTATTTTGTCAAAATATGCGCATGCACTCTTAGTTTTGTTAATATATAGTGCGCACTCAAGCCTTCAATTCTCTCTGCACTCTGTCTTTCCAGTCCGGCCCCACCTCATTTAGTCAAAGCTTGTGGCTTGCTCTTCTTATTTCCTAAAATTATAAAAAGAAACAAAAACTACTAAATTAACTTAAATAATTAACACTCTCTAAATTAACTTAATAATGAAATTTATATAATAAAACATGAAATATCATGCTAATTACTTAACAATAAACCTGAATAAGTGATGTTTTAAAGTACATTTTCATGCACTTATCACAACCCCCAACCAGCTTATTGCTAGTCTCTAGCAATTCAAGCGTAAAATAAAATAAAAACTAAATAAATAAAACTATTTAAGCCACTTTCGTAGGGATCACGATTGCATTTAGTGTATGCAACAAGCCTTTAAACCCCTAGGTGTCCCTAGTGGACGAGTTATAGTCTCGTGAGGGCTTACAACGACGACACCCACAAACGTCATTCAAAACACACAATCATGCAAAAATAAAAATAAAATAGTCCTAATAGTTTCACGTAATTTTGTCCTCAAAAAATGCTCAGTAATGAAACCAAAGAACCTTCAAAGTACTCAATGCAACTCAAATCTAAATCTTTGAATAAATCATCTAAGCTAGACTCAAAGTGTGTGTGTGCTAAGGTTCTTTCACAGCTTTTATTCCTAGGTAAGCCAACTCAATGATTTCGTTTAAAAATTGGGATCGATGGGTCAAACCAACCTAGATATCTCAATTAAGCTCTGTAGTTGCTTTTATGTTAAAACTTGCATTGTCCTCAATGTAAGATAAATGTAAAGAAAAATGATTAAGGAACAACACTACCAGGCGCGGAGTTGATCAGGTTCCTGCTGGTGAGACTTAGCTGTGTGGTTGTGTAGGTTATGCTAAAACCTGCAAAAACACTTATGCAAACAATAAAATAAAACATGCAATTAGCACACAATAAAATAAAAACTAAATTAAATAATGAAATAAAATGAAATAAGTAAATGCAGATGCAAGGGTTGCCTCCCTGCTAGCGCTAAGTTTAATGTCTTCAGCCAGATGTAAACACTCAAGTTGTCATGGTGGTTTCCATCTAGCGTACTGATGAAGACACACGAGGGAATGTTTGTCTAACTGAGGCAGTGTATTCATGGGTCCTCTTAGGTCTGGAGATTGTTGAAATCTTGGACTCTTCGTATAGAAATTTTTTCTCAATGTCCTTTTTAATCTCACAGGCATCATCTTTAATTGAGCATTAACTCTCATTTTTCTCATTTTTCGGTTCTTTGGGATCAGTTTTAGTTCAGAAGGATTTGATTCAGGTTGTAGAGACACTATTTCCGGTAGAACTGCTTCTAGCATGTATGAGTAATGACACTCACCCTCACCTTGTGATTGTTTTTCAACATTTGGAACTGGAACTCTCATTGTGGGCCTAAGTGCTTGTGGGAAAGGTACTCTAATTTGAAACGATGGCATTTGTTCTTCCTGAGGGGTATATGCACTACTATCTTTGGGGTCATCTATAATGTTGGAGGTATTCTGCATTCCTACATCTTTACCGCTCCTAGTGATTATGACATCAACACCTCTTATACTGGATACTTCATGATCAGTCTGTGCTATGGGTTGCCCTTGTGGATTTGGTTGAGCCTGAGATGAGAATTTTCTTTGTTCTTGTACACTCAGGTCATTAGTCAATTTAGAGAGTTGACTCCTAATTTCCTTTTGGTCTTCAGCTACCTGAGCTATCAATGACTCAATCCTTTGATTGGTTTTATTCTGGGCTTCCATGAATGCTTGCATAGTATCCTCTAAAGAATTCCTAGAAATGGCAGATGTGTGATACTGTGGGGTATTGTAACTCTTAGGTTGTGGTGTCTGGGTAGGCTGATAAGACTCCTGCCTCCAACTAACATTGGGATGGTTCTGCCAACTAGGATTATAGGTATCTGGATATGGTGTATAAGGCTTCTGGTACATCCCTAAAGTATTGTAGTTTTCCTCATTTGTACCCCTCATCTCACTGTACACTGGACACTCTTGGGATTCTAGCTGGGCTACTGAATGCATTGTCTTGCTGTCTTTGGCTATTAAGGCTCCTATCTGTCTAGTTAACAGCTCAACTTGTGTCTTAAGGCTATCATCTTCCCTAAAGTGTTGTAAGCTTCTGCTAGAAGAGGTGTGTGTCAAATCAGTGTTATCTACGGCATTGGGTCCAGTCCAAATATGAGATTTCTTAGCTAGGTCATCTAAATACTCGAATGCATCATCAGGGTCCTTTCGAATGAAATTACCATTGCACATTGTCTCAACGAATTGGCGTTCCCTAGGGGTTAGTCCATCATAAAAGTAACTTACTAAATGCCAACTCTCATATCCATGGTGGGGACAACTAGCTAACAACTCTTTATACCGCTCCCACGTTTGGTAAAGGGTCTCACTGTCTCTCTGGGAGAAGGTGGATATTTGTCTTTTCAAGGCATTCGTCTTATGATGTGGGAAATATTTATTAAAGAATGCCTGAGTCATTTCACCCCATGATCCTATTGATCGCGGTCTTAAAGAATAAAACCAGCTCTTAGCTCTATCCTTAAGGGCAAAGGGGAAGAACTTAAGTCTAATTGTGTCAGTGGTTCCAAACCGGTCATGGAAGGTCGCTACTACCTCTTCAAACTCTCTAATATGCACGTAAGGATTTTGGTTCTCCAAACCATAGAAGGTTGGGAGATACTGTATCATTTCAGGCCTAAAGTCTATATGTGGTGCATTAGGAGGAAACATGATGCACGAAGGTGTAGCTGTGCGAGTTGGGTGGCGGTACTCTTCAAGAGTCCTCCTAGGTGGTCTCTCATATTTACTCATGTTATGTGCGCTAGACGCGGATGGTGAAAAAAAAGGATTTTCAAATATGTTCTCAAAATATGTGCTTACTTCCTCAGTCCTAACAAATCTACCAATCTATCCATACGTCTAGACATGCAATTTAAGCTCAAATAATACGGGAAACAGGAAAAAAAAAGTATATAAATAAATAAAAGAACTAATTAAAAATAAAAAAAAATCTAAATAAAAATTAATAAACTAAATAAGCAAATAGTAACTAAATAAAAAAAAAAATGGAACGAAGTTACCGCTTCGTTGTTGAATAAGCAAACCTGCTCCTTTAAATTGTAAACCGTCTCCCCGGCAACGGCGCCAAATTTTGATTACGCCCAAATATGACTCGCGGTTATCGCAGTATAGCTGGGGTGTCGATTCCTCAGAGAGATGGTTACAGGAACTAATTTACTCAAACAAAAACATTAACGGTAACTTAATAAATAGGAAGATAAAATTGGTAATTAAAAATAAAGATAAATAAAATAATGCAATGATAATAAAAGATAATGGCAGAGAGATATGACAAAGCTTCGGGAATCCCTCTTGCATCGAACTCTTATATTTAGTTATTGATTCCTATTATTACACAATTGAAGGTTTCACATCCCAAACCAACAACCGGAAAATATTCATTCTACACTATGCATGATAAATTCTAAGGTAATTAATGATTATTTTCTCTATGTTAACAGCATACAAAAGCCATCGTTACGAGCTATCTAACGTCGACAATATACCCTCAGGCAATACTGCAGCAGAAGACCAACACGCAAAACAACTTTACCAGTCACAATTAAATTCGCAAACCACACATAGAAGAAGCATGACTGGATCTATATGAGATTTGACAAAATATAATTTCTGGATTAATAAATCAAAAGATGATAGAAAATAATAAACATTAATTTTATTAAACAATTAAAAGGTTCGTAGGAATCAAAAACATAAATAATAAAATCCAACACAAGAGTTTATCCCTAACTTTGCTTAGGAAATTAGTTCCTCATAAAGAAATAAAAATAACCCGGGATTGGAGAGAATTATTATTCTGAATCATCACGGCTCCGCGTCCCGACTTCTTCGCTCTGATTTCTTCTCTCTCGGCTCTGCTCTTTTTTTTTTTGTTATTTTTGCGCAGCTGCCTTGCGCAGCCTGGACCTCTCCAATTCTTGCGGCTTCTGTTCTTTAAATAACCATAGAGTTATGAAACCCTATTGATTGCTTTGGGCCCACTTCAATTTCCAATTTCAATTCAAATTCTTGGTCAGCTTTGTTACTTTCTCTCTCGGCCCCACTCAACTTTCTTCTTTCCTCTTTATTTTTGTGCACTCAAGGTATATTGACAAGCATGCGGCCCTAAGGCTCTCATGTGCATTGCCCTTATTTTGTCAAAATATGCGCATGCACTCTTAGTTTTGTAATATATAGTGCGCACATCAAGCCTTCAATTCTCTCTGCACTCTGTCTTTCCAGTCCGCCCCACCTCATTTAGTCAAAGCTTGTGGCTTGCTCTTCTTATTTCCTAAAATTATAAAAGAAACAAAAACTACTAAATTAACTTAAATAATTAACACTCTCTAAATTAACATAATAATGAAATTTATATAATAAAACATGAAATATCATGCTAATTACTTAACAATAAACCTGAATAAGTGATGTTTTAAAGTACATTTTCATGCACTTATCAGTGGGCTTGGGTTTCCTTGCATGGGATTTTAAAACAAGGAAAAAAAATCATGCAATAAAGAGATGTGTTTGATTAAGGAAATGATATTTTTATTTTTGGTGGGGGAATTTCTTTAATTTGGGAGGTGATTTATTTAAATTAGGAAGGGGATTTGATTTAATTAGGAAGGGGATTTGATTGGATTTGATTTAATTTGTGACATGTGTTAAATATGATTTAATTTTTTGGATTGGGGTTTGGGCGAAATGGGCTTTGGATGGGTTGCGAGGGCTTTGGGCCGAGGCTAAAATTTTAAAACAGAGATTAATCGGGCGAATCCGAGGCTAATCAAAAGAATTAAATTTTGATAATGTATTATTTTTTTTTTGAGTTTCCCCTTCTGATGTCCATTTCCCGCGACTTCCGCAACTTATCGGGTAGTGCCTACATACGAGGCTCATCATTGGGCTTTATGCAAAAATGTAGTGTCTACAGTCGCCCCCACATTGATGGGACTTGTGCAGTGTGTGACAGTGACAATCCTATCAAAGTCATGCATGCATTTTTTCTTACTTACCTGGTTTGTCCGCTGTCATACTTACCTTCTGCTTTGCGAGATGCTTCGAACTGAGTTGATATAAGATGATGGTTCATTTCCTAACAGTTACTGATGTGAGAGGATGGTTCATTTCCGAACCATTACTTGTTGAGATGGTGGTCCATTTCCGAACCGTTACTGATGAGGGATGGTTCATTTCTGAATCGTTACTGATGATAGATGGTTTATTTCTGAACCGTTACTGATGATAGATGGTCCATTTCTGAACCGTTACTTGTTGAGAGATAGTTCATTTCCGAACCGTTACTGATGAGGGATGGTCCATTTCTGAACCGTTACTGATGAGGGATGGTCCATTTCCGAACCGTTACTTGTTGAGAGATGGTTCATTTCCAAACCATTACTGATGAGGGATGGTCCAATTGATCCAGCATCGGAACAGGGATGAGCAACCTTAACCTTCTCCCAGAGCTCCAGAAGTTTTTCAAGATCGGTAAAAACCCGACTGTATGGGGGAATATTTCCGCGATAATAGAATGCACGCCGCAATTACGATAGGAATTGAATAAGGCCTTTACTCGTATGCACGAGAACATATCTCCCCCTACGAGGGGACATAATGAGTAGACAATTGAGAACAACAAGGAAATAACGGGGATGTCCTATTCCCCTATCTGTATATTGTAGTAATTGGTATCTCGCTTGGCGCACTTGCTCTCTCAAGATGACATCATAGAAAGATTTAGGTTTTCCTAATAGGAATTGAATTTCTGAACCGTTACTTGATGAAAGATGGTTAATTTTTAAACCGTTACTTGGTGAGAGATGGCTCATTTTTGAATCGTTACTGACTTGCTCTTCTTTGCCATTTTTTTTCCTTTTTTTCTTTAAAACCCTGCGAACACAAAACAAAAATTGTATGTGTGACATGTATGCATGTATGCATGGAAGTATTTCCTATTCCGATGGGTTAGGCCTTCCTTGTGCTCTTTGGTGCCTTTTGCATATAAAAGTCTTTGGTCGCCTCTGGGCTTGCTTATAGTTTCCTCATGCCAATTCTACTCTGGTGATTGCTCAGTTTTCTTTGGTCATATGGCTCAAGATCCCATTATGTCCCTTATTCGCGAAGTGGTAGATCGGTCCCCCCAGACCTGGTTTAGGTTTCCGCTCTCTACTGCTTGCACTAGGTCAAGGTAGGCTATGTGGTGTGGTATTCCGTATCAACATACCTCATTACAGGCTACGAAATAGTCCCAATATTTATACATATCATCGTCCTCAAAGAATGCTCAGTAATGAGACCAGAGAACCTTCAAAACACTCGATGCAACTCAAATCCAAGTCTTTGAAAAAATGATCTAAGCCAGACTCAAAGTGTGTTTGTGCAAAGGTTCATTTACAACTTGATTCCTAGGTAAGTCGACTCATTGATTTCGTTTAAAAATTGGGTTCGATGGGTCAAACCAACCTAGATGTCTCAATTATACTCTGCAATTGCTTTTCGGTGCTCAATATGGTATTGTTTTCTTTTTCTTTTCTTTTGTCTTTTTTTTAAAAATTTTATTATTATTTTTTTTCTTCAACACACCTACCCTTTAAGGTAACATTTCTCCTCATGGTGGTCCTAATACTCGCCCATAGGTAGCTTCACACTTATCAGTTATAGGTGGTTCAATTCTTTCTTCAGAGACTTTTTCTTTTATTTTCAACCAAACCACACATCATAACACAAGCAAATCAGGATAGACATTTAGGCAAATGATCATTCATCGACCTACAATTTCTTCAACTAGTCACCTTTGTTGGGTTTCTCTAAGGTCCCAATGATCAATTTAAGCATATAAACATGTGTGAATACTCAATGAAGAATGTTAGAATCATACTCACATTGATCGGCTTTTGCGACGCGAGGAACATAAAAAATCTTCATGCTTTTCCCTCCAAGGTTATCGGCAGTGGCAGATTTTTGCTCTCCAATTTACGGCCATGGAAGGATCTCCAAGCTCCAAGCTTTCGGATGATGATTCCATGCTCATGGGTGCGGTTCCCTATCACCTTCGCAAGACTCCTAAAGCGTGCTAGCACTCCAGAAATTTTGCCACAAAACTTCCTATGCTTCTCCTTGGCTCACGTCAATTGCAGTGAAAGAAGAAGAAAAACAGCCCCTTGGGCGTGAAGGAGAGAAGAGAGAAAAATGTGTTACGTTAATTTGACTTTCCAAAATCATTTAAGATATTCCAAATTCAAAATTTGGTAAATGACATTAAAGCCATCCAACCACCTCCATCAATCAATCAAGTGACAAGTTGTCATATCACTCAATGTGACTAGACATCACATCACTCAAAGTGACAAGTGATTTGATGCTTGATGTGACTAATGATTTGACGTTTGATGTGACTTGTAGGCCGCACTTTAATTCGCAATGCGAGTGCACCCGCAAACACTCCCAGGCTCGGGTTCGCTAATTCCAAATTAATGAATTTTCTGTTGCGACGTAATTAAATAATTGTGCCTAGCAAAATCACTATTCACATCACTAACGAATTAATTTTAAATTAACTCGTTCGCCTGAATTAAAATCTAATTTTAATTCCGCGTCGAAATTCAATTTCTTATAATATATCGAATATATTATTTTATCGATTAATTCCAAATAATATTTTATCCTAGATAAAATATCTCTGCAATTAATCCCAGATTAATTTTCTCTCTCATTAATTAATCCCAGATTAATAAAGTGCGAGTCATACATTATCGGTGAATCTTTAGGAAGCGACCCATGAGATCCCCGGATATATTGGCAGTAAATCTGGTCGTCGGACTATCCGAACATGTAAGTACCTAGTACTACGTTTATACCGATTTATAAGACAAGGTTGGCTTCTAGCAAAGCGCCATGCCTACCCAATTCTCCAGAAATATCCTTACAGGAATATATGATCTATATCAGGCGTAGTATACGTAGTATTGCGTATTTCGATCCCGCATCGGATGTCACGTGCAAGGCCTGGGGCTGGAATCGTGTCTGCCCCGTACGAAGAACATATCGGATCTCTGGTAACTAGTCTCTATAATCGGATAAACATGACCTAGTCATAATATCCCGATAGATGCAGCATATAAGAGAACAAGTTACGTATCCTACGTGATAATCATCTCCACTATGACTGGAGTGATACTTCCATCTCGACATCACACCCAATACACTACGATTCTCAATATACCAAGAAGAGGCGTAGACAAAACCTGTTAAAGCCTTGGACGACCTAAACCAAAGTACATTGATTGTCGCATGTATTGGCGGTGTAAGTCTCAGGTTAAGACCAAATACACCTACCCTGATTCGGACTTCCATAGACACATAGTCATACTACCAATGGAATTCCGAGGGGTCTATCCAGAACGAAGCTGTTTTCCGTACTATCGGTAAAACACAACCTCCTACTACACTTGCATGAGTATCCTATACCCAAATATATGAGAACTATGCCATTATGCTCCCATAACACGCACAAGTGTAATACTATTCTATTCCGCATTATCGATGTCCAATCTCGATAATATTATGACTAGGGATATTTAATGATTAAACCTTTATGGATTGATACTGTCTCATATCTTATCAATTCAGAACTAATCGTATGGACCTTCTATCATTTATATATCTTGGTGATCTAATCACAAATGATAGAAGAGCAATTTCCTTTGTCACATAGTTAATTTGTACAACAACACCATGATATGTACAAATAATGATGCTATGGGTCATAACTGTCCAACAATCTCCCATTTGGCCTATAGCCAGTCACTCTAGTGTCATACACCCGAACTATGTACGGTTCGCTCAAACTTCTGCTGAGGAAAGGCTTCCGTCAGTGGATTTGCATAATTATCATCTGATGTGATTTATTCGATCATCACATCACCACGATGTATGATCCGAACGAATCAGATGAATAATTGAAGTATATATCTGGATCGTTGATGAGACAATTAATTCTTTAGCCTGTGTTGTAGCCTAGCTCAGCTGCTAACAGAACTACTCCTAATCTGATTAGGATTATTATCGATCCAAAAGGCTTCTATTGCTGCCTCAGCTGCAGCAATAATCCACTTTTGTTGATTATCCGGTAAAAGTTTCTTGCTTGGAAGATTTCCATCTCATTGTTCCGTTATTCAAACTGTATAGTACCGTTTTTACGACTTACAGTCGTTTTTATCGGTTAGGAAACTTGGAGCAGTGAACCCAGTCACTTCAAGTTCTCCTTCTCTATAGTATAAGACAACATCCTTAGTTTCTCTAAGATACTCAAGGATGTTCTTAACATTAATCCAGTGACTATCACTTGGATTGGCCAGATTGTGACTCCATATGCTCAAAGCATATGAGACACCAGGTCATGTACATTTTTTTATATACGAGTTCTCGGAGAGTATCAACAACTTTAAATCTATCTCAATAGATCTTTATTCCTAGAATAAATGTTGTCTCTCCCAAGAATTCTACGGAGAACTTTTTATGAAAGCCAAGCTTTCACCGATTGTTTTACGGGAATGTCATTTCCAAGAAATGACATGTCATTATTTATTTAAGACATCACTGTCAGTGCACTCCCACTAACCTCCTTATATACACAAGAATTATTTTCGTTTTGAATTAAATCATACACCATTATGATTACATCAAAACGATAATTCCAAAGATCGAAAAACCTGCAAACCTTGTTTGCTCGTTTTTGTACGACAAAACCATCTGGATGTTTTAAACATCCTCCAAAAGGTTTCCATTAAGGAAAGCGGTTTTGGCATTCTGCTACCATATTTCATGAATGAAATATGCAACATCAGCAAGCATTATCCAAATGGATTTAACAATGGCAACAGGTAAAAGGTTTCGTCATAATCGACACAATGTTGATAACGATACCTTTTCGCTACAAGCCTAGCTTAGTACGTTAGTATGTTGCCTTCAATGTATGTCTTCCTTGAAGACTTATATAGTACAATAGGCATAATGTCTCACGGTACAACAACTAGTATCTAAACTTGGTTGATATACATGGAATCCATTTCGAAATTCATGGCACTTTGCCATAATAGGGAGTCGATACCTTGTATAACTTCCTCATACGTAGTCAGTTTGTATTCCTCAATAATATTGACATCTTCATGAGGTGAGATCAGAAACCCATACCTCCCAGGTTGTTTTCTGACTCTCTCCGACTTACGTGGTTCTTGTGTATTCGAAGATTATTGGTATAGTTTCATCCTTGAAGAACTATTTGTGTTCCATTAAGGAATCAGTGCCTGGAATAGTATTACTCTGATTTTCATTGAGTTTTACTTTCCTCTCACTTACCACTGCATATCGGTATTCCTCTTAGGAAAACCGCATGGCGAACAACAATTACATTGTTCTCTTGTGAGTTGTATAAGTACTTTACTTTGGTTTCCCTAGGATAACCTACAACTTAGGCACTTATCCGATTTGGGTTCTAGTTTGGTATCATCCAAACATATGCCTAGCATACCCAAATCTTCAGGAATGAGAAAACCTAGTTTCTTTCCTATTCATATCTAATATGAAATCTGTCAAACAGATTTTTATGGAACCTTATTCAAAATAATTTTGCACTGTTAAATGTGTATCCGTTGAAGGAAATAGTAGCTCAGAGCGACTTATGATTATCCTTATCACGTCTAACAAAATTCGGTTTCTCTGTTCGAACACACCGTCATACTGATGTGTTCCGGAAGGAGTCCTCATTGAAAGAATAATATACTCTTTCAAGTATTTGAGAAACTTATTGCTTAAGTATTTTCATCATGGTCCAATCATGGTGTTTAATACTTTAGCCGATCTGTTTGTCTACTTCGTGTCGAAACTCTAAAAGTTTCCGATTTGTGTTTCATAAGAAACACATAACCATAACGCAATGCCACATCCGTAAAGGTCACGAAACATTCATATCCACATCTAGCCTAGCTAGATATGGGCCTACTTACGTCACTATGAACGAGGGCTAACAGATCGGTGGCACTTCACACTTTTACCAGGTAAAGGTGTTATAGGCACTTTGCCCAATAAACTAGATTAGTAGACATTATTTGAATGGAATCAAATAAGTCCTAGTACCCACGCTTCGAAAGTGTGGATATACGAGTCTTGTTAATTGTGTCCCAGACAACAAGCCACTTTTAAGTCTCAACTGATTAATTCAGTTTGAGCTATTTGTTTGTCATGTCATACGTTTGAGATTTATTTATATTCAAAATATAAATACTGTTATTCACATCTAATGTGTTTATCTCAATATCATCTTTATAAAATGAAACACTTTAGTGTTCTAGAATATAAAGGTATATCCGCAACAGATTAAACCCTAATATAGAGATAATGTATCTAGTCAAACTAGTTATATTATATTAGTTTCCTAATTTAAGTATACACCCGAAGGGTAGTTCCTAAACTTAGGTTTCTACGGTTTGAAACAGCGACTGTCGTCCCGTTTTCGATTCGCAGATTAATCTCAACTGAAGTCAGTATCTTTCTTATCAGCAGATTTTGCACATCAGTATATATATTTATGTACCACACTTAGTTTCTAAAATCCAATTTTAATACTAGTTGCGAACATGTTTATAACAAACATATTTGAAGTCGATGCCTTGCATCGTCTTCACTTCCTTCATGTCTGCCTTGTCGATACGGCAGTCACGCTTCCATGTCCCCATTTGCCACAGTTTAGGCAGAGATCTTGGGATATGTCCTTTATCTTCCCAGAAGATTATAATGATTTTGCCTTTGCCATTTTTCACACTCCATAAGCCTTTGGCCAAGCCTTGGCCTTCTAGAATATCGAAGTAAGGTACGCCTTGCGCTTCTCGCCTTATTGCAAACTTTGGCTTTGTCTCCTTGAGTATAGCCATTAACTCTCCAAGAGTTTACTATTGCAATTTAGAACTTCTAAGATCTAGTGATAGATCTTTGAAGATCCTTCAATTTCATTATCATACTATAAGGATCTAATCCTTAGTTCTGGCTAAGAAATTAAGGAGTCTCGCGGAAAGCATAAAGAATTAAGCATTAAATTTATCATCACATGAATATTCCAAATATCATGTTCTACTATTTGCTTAACTCCAGGCTTAGGCCTAAGATGTTATTTTATAAAATAAAATAACTTCTTAGTTTTCAGGACTATCCTGATTCATTATTCCCAATTTGAAAATTAAAGTCGTTTAAATACATTTTCACCCAGGATTATGTTTTAAACATTAATCTTTCAATTTATCTTGATTCCAATAGTCCAACTATTTAATCAACGATTTTAGGTACTATTGATTATAATGATTACTATAGTCCAACTATATAATCAACTATAATTTAATAGGTTAAATTCAATTATATTGATTACTATAATCCAATTATAAAATCAACTATTAATTGAAATAGTTTGAATACAGTCCAACTGTTTATTTAAAACAACATTAAATATTAGTCCGACTAATAAATAATTTATTTGACGAAATATTTGTAATGAGCGCGTATAGCAAGTAACAAAACGAATATTGCAAATTTAATACTTGCCTCCCTCTATTTTTCGGCGAGCCTCTAACCCTCTGTTGAGTACTCGGGAAACCTTGTTTCCTAGTGGGCTAGGATCCCGTTAAATAACACACAATCTTGACATTGGCCAACAAATTGTTTGATAATTAACTAGGTAGATCTCTAAGATCAATTGGATCCCATCCAATTCCTAGATCCAGTAGGTGGACATCCAAGTCTGAAACATATATCCTATATATGCCAATATATCCAATATATTGCCGAACCTTTTTCCTCTGAATCAACTAAGCCTTGGCTTTGGCACAACAAACTTAGTGATCCCAGTTAAGCGGAACCCATTGACCATGGAAAGCTTCAAAATCAATGTCGATGGACAAGAAGTGATCTTGACTTTGGCCAACAAATCAAAGCTTGGACATGACACCGATATGGAACAAAGCCTTCATGATTCAAACACATCCCCGACGGACAAAGGTCTTGACTTTGGCCAACAAACCAATGTCAGTCTTGGATCTTGAGTAAGAATCACTCAATGGAAGGAAAAACGCTTAATATGATGTTGAGGGTTTTTCGCGTGCAATTGGAAACCAATTAATTATCTTTGTTAAAGTCTCATCATCATACACCATTAAACATGCATTCAAAACACATAATAATGTGCGTAAATAAAATAATAATGATATGCGGATTGATACTTAAACACATTATTCCTAGAACAAATATCTCACTTTCCTCTCTCCCGCAAGCACAAGTATTACTTCTACCCGATTACATAACACTTCTAAAGAAACCTCATTTACATTGAGGGGAATATGTGAGAAGATAAATTCACAGAGTCAAGAGGTAATAGGCTGGACACGAAGGTCCAATTAATAAATTCTAAATTAATTACAACAATTTCCAAAATTGCACTCACCCATATAATATCCATCTGATATACATTATTCATGCATCGCAACCATGTATTCACACAAGCATGTTATCAATCAATCTAATCCAATTAATTAATCTGAATATTAATGACCATCCATTGTTCAAACAACGATTTGATTTTGCGCGAGTCCAACTCGATTTACGAATAAGTACTCAAAGTACGAATTCTTGAATTAAATTAAACTACAACATTAAATCCAATTTAATTTGTATTTAATACTAATTCCATATTTAATTCCAAATTAAATATCTACACTTTATTAACGAACCTTTACGACTTAGATTCCAAATCTAATCGTTACGGGTCTCCAAGCCCAATTTAAAGTCAATTTAATTTAAAGTCCAATGGGCTTTTAATTAATTTCTAAGGCATGGAATTTTGGTCAATATGGGTCAAACCCAAATACCAAAGGCCATTTAAGGAATCACCCTTATTTTTCAAGAAATCAATTTAGGCCCATTAGGCCCAATTATATTTAAAAAGGTCCATTAAGTCATAATTGGACTTTATGGATACGGTTTTGGGCCCAATTGGATCCAACCAATTTAGCCTAAACCCATCTTAGTACAACCAAGCCCATTTAAGCCCAATTCCAAAATAAGCCAAATTAATTAAATTACAAAAATTCCAAATTGCACAATTTAATTAACCAAAGTGTATGCCATAATTAATTACCCAAATTAACATTTCCAAAACACTAATTTGTTCAATTAATTATGCTCATTAACATCAAAACATGTCAAACACATTTTAATCAAAAATCAAACCCATTTCATGCATCAAAGTCTCGTCATTCATAGGGTTTTATTTGTCCGATTCGGTTTCAATCCAATTAAATCCACAATCAACATTACCCAATGTTTTCCAACTCATCCAATGATCAAAAACACAAAAAAATACCAAGACATTTAGGGTTCATGAAGATTCGGCCAAGCCATCCAATTTGGGGAAAATTTGTCCAATTCAAAATTCATCAAATTGACAATGCATAACACCATGTTATCATAATTTAAGCATACTCAAACAATCAATTTCACTCAAACATGCTCAAATCAATTTTGCCCAATTTTAGCCCTAAGTTTAAGTTTCATGCTAAAATGGCTCTAGAGACTATTGTAGGGTTTCTCTAAGGTTCCAAGGATCAATTTAAGCATATAAACATATGTGAATACTCAATGAAGAATGGCGAAATCATACTCACATTGATCGGCTTTTGTAACGCGAGGAACATTAAAAATCTTCATGCTTTTCCCTCCAAGGTTCTCGGCAGTGGCAGATTTTTGCTCTCCAATTTTCGGCCATGGAAGGATCTCCAAGCTCCAATCTTTCGGATGATGATTCCATACTCACGGGTACGGTTCCCTATCACCTTCAGAAATTTTGCCACAAAAATTCCTATGCTTCTCTTTGGCTTACGGCAATTGCAGTGAAAGAATAAGAAAAACAGCCCATTGGGCTTGAAGGATAGAAGAGAGAAGAGAGAAAAATTTGTTAGGGTAATTTGATTTTCCAAAATCAATTAAGATATACCAAATTCAAAATTTGGTAAATGGCATTAAAGCCATCCAACCACCTTCATCAATCAATCAAGTGACAAGTTATCATATCACTCAAAGTGACTAGACATCACATCACTCAAAGTGACAAGTGATTTGACGCTTGATGTGACTAATGATTTGACGCTTGATGTGACTTGTGGGCCGCACTTTAATTCACAATGCGAGTGCGCCCACAAACACTCCAGTGCTCGGGTTCGCTAATTCCAAATTAACAAATTTTCCGTTGAGACGTAATTAAATAATTGTGCCTAGCAAAATCACTATTCATGTCGCTAACGAATTAACTCGTTCGCCCGAATTAAAATCTAATTTTAATTCCGCGTCGAAATCCAAATTCTTATAATATATCGAATATATTATTTCATCGATTAATTCCAAATTAATCGTTCTCTCTCTTTAAATAATATTTTATCCCAGATAAAATATCTCTGCAATTAATCCCAGATTAATTTTCTCTCTCTCTCATTAATTAATCCCAGATTAATAAAGTGTGAGTCATACATCATCGGTGAATCTTCGGGAAGCGACCCATGAGATCCCCAAATATGTTGGCAGTAAATCTGGTCGTCGGACTATCCGAACACGTAAGTACCTAGTACTACGTTTATACTGATTTTCAAGACAAGGTTGGCTTCTAGCAAAGCGCCATGCCTACCCAATTCTCCAGAAATATCCTTACAGGATTATATGATCTATATCAGGCGTAGTATACGTAGTATTGCGTATTTCGATCCAACATCGGATGTCACGTGCAAGGCCTGAGGCTGGAATCGTGTATGCCCCGTACGAAGCACATATCGGATCTTTGGTAACTACTCTCTATAATCAGATATACATGACCTAGTCATAATATCCTGATAGCTGCAGCATATAAGAGAACAAGTTTCGTATCCTACGTGATCATCATCTCCACTATGACTGGAGTGATATTTCCATCTCGACATCACACCCAATACACTATGATTCTCAATATACCCAGAAGAGGCGTACACAGAACCTGTTAAAGCCTTGGATGACCTAAACCAAAGTACATTGATTGTCGCAAGTATTGGCGGTGTAAGTCTCAGGATAAGACCAAATACATCTACCCTGATTCGGACTTCCATAGACACATAGTCATAATACCAATGGAATTTTGAGGGGTCTATCCAGAGCGAAGCTGTTTTCCGTACCATCGGTAAAACACAACCTCCTACTACACTTGCATGAATATCCTATACCCAAATATATGAGAACTATGCCGTTATGCTCCCATAACACGCACAAGTGCAATACTAGTCTATTCTGCACTATCGATGTCCAATCTCGATAATACTACGACTATGAATATTTAATGATTAAACCTTTATGGATTGATACTGTCTCATATCTTATCAATCCAGAACTAATCATATTGACCTTTTATCATTTATACATCTTGGTGATCTAATCAAAAATGAAAGAAGAATAATTTCCTTTGTCACATAGTTAATTTGTACAACAACATCATGATCTGTACAAATAGTGACGTTATGGGTCATAACTGTCCAACAACCTTGCCAACTACTCAAGTTTTCACTGCTAAGAACCTATAAATAAGAGCTTACGAGTCTAACATAGATCAATTACTCAAAGCATCAGATAAAAACACGTCAAGAGTTTATCGTTTCTATGATTTCAGCCTAAAGCAAAAATTTGCATCATTGAACTTATGCCTAACAATTAAGGACTAAAAACAAGCAATTTTTCTTTTCTCTTTTTTTTTTCCTCTTTTTTTTCATTTTTTCTTTTCTGTTGTTTTTTTTTTCTTTTCTTTTATTTTTTTTTTCACAATGGTCTTTCTATTGTTGCCGTAAATTTTTCTTCCTCGATTTTCTTTTCCCCAATATCAATGTTTGCTAAACTCTTCTTGACAAGTCTTTTTTTTTCTAACCCAACAGATATCTATAATGGCTTTTAAGACACAGGGTTAATGTAGGACACATAAACTGGACGATGTTGTTCCAGGCTCGCGGCCCGGTTGGGAGTACGGAGTAGACACGAGGGACTAAACCGGAGAAATAAAATGGAGTCGCCACCCGGTGTGAACCGGGAAAATGATTTAAGGCCGCACTCACCCCTCACAAGGGAAGACCTCAAACCGTTGGGTTCGGAATGGTCCCTTACTTATGCCACTTGTAATGAGCGGATTTGTGTAATAATTTAATCAAGTCTACACAACATACATGTCCAAGAATAACCTAAATCTAGTTCGCATTCATAAAAATAAATCCTATGTCTAAGTCATCATGCTTTTAAAAGTAATTATCACAACGGCAAACGTACGATATCACACAATGAGCATGTTGAATCATCAAACATGAAAATTAAATAACAACCTAAGCAAACGTAGATAAAACTCCTATTGCGAAGTAAATAACTATAACATACATAGGGAAATAACATACTAACGACCTAATCATGCTTAAGAAATAAATAACATACTAGCAACCTAATCATGCTCAAATACAAGGTTTGGGTGAAACGAAATACGTGTGTCTCTCAAGTGATACGTGGCATTGTATCCCGAGTGCAAACCGCAATACCGTCCATTCGGGTTCGGCTACGGAATTTACGTCCGAGTTTCCATCCGATATACCACAAGAGAGAACACATGTTCCGTTCACCCGGAAATCACATCATGCACCAATTCACAATAATCATGCGAAATAAAATAATAAAATAACTAAAAATAAAGGATGATAAATAAAAGGGTGCCCTCAGGTCTTACCTTTTTAGTCGCTTTCCGGGAGTGCGTTCCACGGTGCCGGAAGGGATGTCGTTTCAACTATTTTCACTTGTTCGCTGTTTCTACTATTTTCACAGGTTCACTCACTGTTTTCGATTGCCGTTTTAGTGGCATGGACTGCACAATCTGCTACTGTCTTGATCTTTGCCGCTGTGTAGCAGCAAAACTTGTAACTGCTGGTTACGGCCTTGTAACCGCATGGGATCCTATCTCTGCAGCAGTTGTCGTATCAACTGCTGCTGCAAAATATCCTCCAATTACATGACCTGTTTTCTTCTTCATTCTATATAAAACTTGTTTCTAAATGGTGGAAATAGCTGGCCAGCAAACTGTCTAATCTCAAAGCTAAACTCAACTTCCATCAACCGATGATTTTCCTTAGAATGAGTCATTGAGAAAGAAATATTCAGATCATTCCCGTCATTAACGGGAACAGAATGACTGATGAGAAAAATCTGCTGGCCCCAATGTGTGCCATTATAAGAACTATGGGGCAGTTGTCAGCTCAATCTCTAGCTGAGCTAGATCCTCCATACTTCCTCTAAAATGGACATCAAACCATCCACTGAACCCACAAAGCCTTGTGCTCTCTCCTGTGATCGACGATACAAATTTTGATCTGACTTCACGAATTGCATCCATAATAGCAGTAGAGCAATCAATCTCTTTATAACATAATCTGGATGAAGATTGCTCCACAATGATGTCTACAAATAATATGTCTTCTGCTCTTCAGAGAAGGGCTTTGTTAAAGCACTCATATCAACACCATATTAACTTTTAGTCTCCTTTTAGAAAACTAAACCAATCATTCATTGCTCCTTAATAATCATGCTTCTTCTGATCCCCCAAAAATTTCATATCCAGTATCTCCTCATTATACCCTACAAGCCTTTTGCTTAGTATCAACTCTGGTTTCTTTTCAGGGACTTCAACTGGGTTATAAAAAAGAAACTGCTGATCAGCAGTCACACAAAGCCGTCCTTCAGCAGTCACACAAAGCAGTCCCAGAAGGAATTACACACACAGCTTCAACCATCTCATATGTTGGCGCAGTCAATTTGTGCTATAGTCATGAAGGCAGTTAGGACGTGATGAAGGGGTGGTTTCAGGGGGGAGTTGGATGTGTTTCAGAGGCAGGTTGGAGGGGCAGTTTGGGGGCAGTTTGCATGGCTATTTGAAGGCAGTTAGGACGTGATGAAGGGGCTGGTTTCAGGTTTGTGCTGAGTTCCTCCCTTTTTGCCGTGAATCAAGAAGATAGGGGCTGCTGGACGTGTTCCCCTTGCACTTCTTGTTGTTGCTTCCCTCTTCTTAGCCAGTATTCTTTCCCGAGTGGTGATAACTTGGTCAAAACAGTTGTAAATAATGAGCAGCAGTGTGCTCAAAGCAACTAAAAGCAAAATTCCATATGCATGCATATTTTCATTTGAAGCGTTTGGATCATATGTAGTCAACTTAAAGCAGCGTTTCTCAGATGTAGAACCCATCCTGCAGTAATGCCCGCTGCTGCAATCATTTGTATGTAATGTTGTTGGGCAATATGATCCAGCTGAACAGAGAATCCCTCGACTAGTAGTAACATCAACCCATATATATATATTTGCCCCTCCACAAGTATGGTTTGGTCGTCCTGAAGGTAGTTGTGGGCGTTAGGGTTTATTTGATGAGGGAGCAGTTAACGTGGGTGGCTGTCATGGGTGTTTCATGGAGGGGGTGCTATTTGTGCGTGTGAGAGTGATCCAGGAGGGCTGCTGTGAAGGGTCCTTTTGTGCCTCAAGTCTAGGGGCTGAGTTGGGTGCCATTCTATTGGACAAAATGACCCATAGCGTCACTATTTGCACAGATCATTGTGTTGTTGTAGCAAATTAACTATGTGACAAGTAAATTGCACTCTCATCATTTGTGATTAGATCACCATAGATATATAAATGAAGAGAGGTCCCTCTGATTAGTTCCTGGATTGAGAATGATATGAGACAGTATCAGTCCCCGAAGGATTAATCATTAAATATCCCTAGCCGGAGTATTATCGAGACTGGACATCGATAATGCGGAATAGGCTAGTATTGCACTTGTGTGCGTTGTGAGGGCACAACGGCATAGTTCTCATATATATAAGTATTGGATACTTATGCAAGTGTGATAGGAGGTTGTGTTTCACCGATGGTACGGGAAACAGCTTCGCTCTGGATAGACCCCTCGGAATCCCATTGGTATTATGACTATGTGTCTATGGGAGGCCGAAATCAAGGTAGGTGTGTATAGTCTTAACCTGAGACTTACATCGCTAATACTTACGATAATCGGTAGACTTTGGTCTTGGTGGTACAGGGCTTTAACCGGTTCTGCGTACACCACTTCTGGGTTATCAGAGAGTCGTAGTGTATTGGGTGTGATGTCAAGACGGAAGTATCACTTCAGTCATAGTGGAGATGATGTCACGCAGGATACGGTACTAGTGCTCTTGAGTGTTGCGCAACCAATCGGGATATTGTGACCAGGTCATGAATATCTGATTATAGAGACTATGTTACCAGATATCCGATATGTGCTTCGGACGGGGTAGACACTTATCCAGCCCTAGCCCTAGCACGTGACTATCTGATACTGGGCCGATACACACAATACAATGGTATACTACGCTTGATACAGATCTTAATATTCTTATAAGAATATGTCCGGAGAATTGGGAAGACTTGGTTCATTGCTAGGAGTCGACCTTGTCTCGTAAATCGGTAGAACGTAGTACTTGGTACGTACGTGATTCGGATACTCCGACGACCGATTTTACTGCCAACATATCCGGGGATCTCATGGGTCGCTTCCTAAAGATTCACCGATGATGTATGACTCGCACTTTTAATTAATCAGGGATTAATTAGATGAGAGAGAAAATTAATTTGGGATTAATTGCGGAGATATTTTATCTGGGATAAAATATCATTTAAAGAGAGAGAACGATTAATTTGGAGTTAATCGATTAATTAATATATTCGATATATTAAATGAAATTAGATTTCAACGCGGAATTAAAATTAATTTTAATTCGGGCGAACGAATTAATTTAGAATTAATTCGTTAGCGACGTGAATAGTGATTTCGCTAGGCGTAATCATTTAATTACGACGCAACGGAAAATTCGTTAATTTGGAATTAGCGAATCCGAGCCCGGGATTATTTGCGAGCGCATTCGCATTTCGAATTCGAGTGCGGCACGCAAGTCAAATCAAGCGTCAAATCATTAGTCGCATCAAGCGTCAAATCACTTGTCACTTTGAGTGATGTGACTTGACAACTTGATTGAGTTGACTTGATGTGATGTGTGATGTGTGTGGTTGGCAATTAAAACCAAATGTGTGTGAAATGAATTTCAAATGAAATTCATGTGTATTAGATACACAAATTACACACACAAAACCATATAACACTTTCCCTCCTCTCTCTCTTCTTCTTCTTCTTCCTCTCATCATTCACGTTTTTCTGGTTCTTGCTGGGCAGTGACCGAATGTGAAGGGAAGCAAGTGTGGTTTTGTGGCAAAACAAGAGTGCTAGCACACTCCGAGATCAATGCGAAGGTGATAGGGAAGTCCCCCCATGAGTCGGGAACCATTTCGGAAAGCTTGGAGCTTGATTTTGGTGACCAAAAACGCATCATTGGAGGCCATGACAGTGAACTGCCGTGAGCAGTGGCAGTGGGCAGTGAGTTCGGTTTTTGTTGCCCAAATCGTCTCTCAACCGCTCGATGTAAGTATTCCGCAACTTCGTCGTTGTATTCACTTGTGTTTCATGCTTGTATTTTGATCTTGGGACCCTTAGAAACTCCAACAATGGCATCAAGAGCTTGGGTTAAAAGCATGAAAAAGTTAGGGCTAAAATTTGGGCAAACTTGAATTTGAGCATGATAAATTAAATTGGATCGATTTGTATGCTTAATTGTGTTTGAATTGAAGATTGATTGGGTCAATTTCAAGAAAATGTGATTGGATCATTTTTCCCCCAAATAATCACCTTGGCCGAATTTGTTGATGACTAAATTGTCTTGGGATTTTTGATTTTTGACAATTGGATGTGTTGGAAATCATTCGGGATGATGATTTGATGTCGATTGTAGAATCAATTGGATTGAATTCGAATCGGACGTAAAATCCCCAAATTGCCAAGAATGATAATGAGCATGAAATTGGGTAAAATTGATTTGAGCATGCAATTATTAAATTGGATGATTAAGTATGCTTAAATATGTTTTAATTGAAGATTGATTGGATCAATTTGATTAAAAATTGTTTGGAACAAATTTCCCCAAAATGCTTGTGTTGGCCGAATTGATGAAGTGCCCTAAATGTCTTGGTATTTTGTTTTTTGATTCATTGGATGACTTGAAAACAATTGGGGATGTTGAATTAATGTTGATTTGGATTCAATTGGATTGGGTTTAAAGTTGGACATTAAAATCCCCTTTGGCCGAGACTTAATGTAGCATGTATATTGGGTTTGATTTTAATCAAAATGTGTTGGACATGTGATGATGAAAATGAGCATGATTAATTGTATGAATTGATGTTTTAGAAATGTTAATTTGGGTGATTATCATGATATACACTTTAGGTAATTAATTGCGAAATTGGATTTGTGTAATTTAATTATTTGGGCTAATTTTGGAAATTGAGCTTGAATTGTTGTAATTGGCTTATTGGACTTTGTTGTACAAAGTTAGGTTTAGGAAAAATTGGTTGGATCCAATTGGGCCCAAAACCGCTTGCATAAAGCCCAAATGCGACTATGGACCTTTAAAGTTTAATTGGGCCTAATGGGCCAAGATTGATTTCTAGGCTTATGGGGTAACTCCCGGATTGGATTTTGGTTATTCGGTTTGACTCGAGTTGACAAAAAGTCCACGCCTTAAGAAATTAATTAAAAGCCCATTAGACTTTAATTAAATTAATATTGGATATTAATCGGTCTTTGAGACCCATAACGATTAAATTTGGAATTTAAGTCGTAAAGGTTTATTAATAAAGTGTGATATTTAATATGGAATTAATAGTGAATTAGAATTAAATACAAATTGAATTGGATTTAATTATGTAGTTTAATTTAATTCCGGAATTCGTACTTTAATACTTATTCGCAAAAACGAGTTTGACTCGAGCAAAATCAAATCGTTGGTTGAACATTGGATGATCACTTAATTATCAGATTAATTAATTTGATTAGATTGATTGATAGGCATGCTTATGTGAGTGAATACATGGTTGTGATGCCATGAATAATGTATATCGGATGGATATTAGATGGGTGGGCAATTTTGGAAATTGTTGTAATAAATTCGATTATTTAAATTGGACCTGCGTGTCCAGCCTTATCACCTTCATTCTCTTTGTTTCTCTTCTCACCTATTCCCCTCCATGTAAATGAGGTTTCTTTAGAAGTGTAGTGTAACGGGTAGAAGTAATACAAGTGCTAGCTTGAGTTAGAAAGGGAGAGATTTGATCTAGGATCAATATGTTAAGTATCCATCCGCATATCATTATTATTTATTTTCATACTCGCTTTATTATGTATTTAGAATGCATGTTTAAGGGTGTATGATGATGAGACCTTAACAAAGATAATTAAATTGGTAGCCAATTTGCACACGAAAAACCCTCGTTAAATATCAAGCGTTTATTTTCCTTCCATTGAGTGATTCTTACTCAAGATCCGAGATTGGCAGGGGTTGTTGGCCAAAGTCAAGCCCTTGTCCGTCGAAGATGTGTTTTAATCACGAGGCTTTGTTCCATATCGGTGTCGTGTCCAAGTTGTGGTTTGTTGGCCAAAGTCAAGACCACTTCTTGTCCATTGACATTGATTACGAAGCTTCCATGTCAATGGGTCCGCGCTTGACTGGGATCACTAGGTTTGTTGTGCCAAAGCCAAGGCCTAGTTGATTCAGAGGAAAAAGGTTAGGGTATACATTCGATGTATAGGCATATATTAGATATATGTTGGGACTTGGATGTCCACCTACTGGATCTAGGAGTTGGATGAGATCCAATTGATCTTCGAGATCTACCTAGTTAATTATCATACAATTTGTTGGCCAAAGTCAAGATTGTGTGATATTTAACGGGATCCTAGCCCACTAGGAAACACGGTTTCCCGAGTACTCGACAGAGGGTTAGACGCTCGACGAAAAATAGTGGGAGGCAAGTATTGAATTTGCAACATTCATTCGATTACTCGCCATACGCGCTCATCTATATTTTACTCGTCATGTTAATCAAAAGTATTAGTTGGACTAATATTTTATGTTGTTTTAAAAATATATATAGTTGGACTATATACAAAATCATTCAATATATAGTTGATTTTATAATTGGATTATAGTAATCAATATAATTGAATTAAGATTATAGTTGATTAAATAATTGGATTATTGTAATCATTATAATAAATAGTACCTTTATTAAAATTGCAATTTATAATTCTTGGAGAATTAATTGATTATTCTAGAGGAGATAAAGTCAAAGTTTGCAATTGGGCAAGTTGCACAAGGTGCACATCATTTCGATATTCTAAAACCCAAGGCTTGGTCAAAGGTTTGTGAAATATTGAAAAGATAATTGACATATCCCAATGACTACCATTTGGATATGGAAGACACGAAGGAATTAAAGAAAGGGCGAGGCTCTAACTTTAAAAATATTTGTCAAAGTTATGTTCACTACTAGTATTGAATTGGATTTTAAATACTTAGTGTGGTACATAAAATATATATATTGATGTTCAGAATCTGCTTTGAGCAGGATACTGACTTCAAGCTGAGATTTCTCTGCGAATCGGAAACGGGACGAAAGTCGCTGTTTCGACCGTAGATACCTAAGTTTAGGAACAACCCTTTGGGTATGTACTTAAATTAGGAAATGTTATTATGTAACTAGTTTGACTAGAGATATTTTCTCTATATCAGTGTTTAATCTGATGCGGATAAAACCTTTATATTCTAGAACACTAAGTGTTTCATTATATAAAGATGATACTGAGATAAACACATTAGATGTAAATAACAGAATTTATATTTTGAATATAATTAAAATCTCAAACATATATAATGACAAATAAATAGCTCAAATTGATTTGATCAATAGAGACTTATTTGTGGCATTGTTGTCTGGGACACAATTGAACAAGACTCGTATATCCACACTTTTGAAGAGTGGGTACTAGGACTGATTTGACTATTCAAATAAGGTCTGCGAATCTAGTTTATTAGGTAAAATACCTAAAATACTATTTACTTGGTAATAGTGTAAGGGCCACCGATCAGTTAGCCCTATTCATGATGAAGTAAGTGGGCCCATATCTAGCTAGGCTAGATGTGAACATGAATATTTCGTGACCTTAACGGATGTGGCATCACGTTATGGTTATGTGTTTCTTTTGAAGAACACAATTCGGAAACTTTTAGAGTTTCGACACGAAGTAGATAAACAGATCGGCTATAGTATTATGCCGTCGCGGTAAGACCGTAATGGAAAATACTTAAGCAGTAAGTTTCATACGTATATGAAAGAGTACAGTATTCTTTCATATGAGGACTCCTCCCGAGACACGTCAGTTAGACGGTGTGTCCGAACTAAAACCGAATTTTGTTGGACATGATAAGGTTTATCACGAGTCGCTCTGAGCTACTGTTTCCTTCAATAGGATATGTATTAACAGTGCAAAAATTATTTAGAATAAGGTTCCATATAAATCTGTTTGACAGATATCATATAGGATATGAACAGGAAAGAAATGGGGTTTCTCACTCCTAATAATTTGGGTATGCCAGGCATAGCATTGGATGATACCAAACTGAAAGACCCAAATTGGAACAGTGCCAATATAGGTTATCCTAAGGGAAACCTTAAGTATAGTACTTGTAAATCTCACATGAGAACAATGTGATTGTTGCTCACCATGCGGTTTTCCTGAGAGGAATACCGATATACAGTGGTCAGTGGGAGGATAGTGATACTCGATGAAAATCGGAGTAATACTGTTCAAGGCACGAAGTCCTTAATGGAACACAAACAGTTCATCATGATGAATCTGTACCATTAATCTTCGAATACAGAAGAACTGGGTAGATCGGATAGAGTCAGAAAAACAACCTAGGGTATGGGTTTCTGATCTAACCTCATAAAGATGTAATCTTATGAGGAATACCAACCGACTACGTACGAGGAAATGATACAAGGTATCAACTCCCTATTTTGGCAAAGTGCCATGATTCCAAAATGGATTCCATGTATAACAACTATTTTGGATACTAGTTGTTGTACCACAAGGCATTGTGTCTATTGGTGCATTAAACGTCTTCAAGGAAGACATACATGGAAGGCAACATACCAACGTACAAAGCTGGGCTTTTGACAGAAAGGTATTGTTATCAACATTGTGTTAATAACGGTTCAACCTTTTACCTGTTGCCATGGTAAATCCATTTTGAAGATGCTTGTTGATAA